>JANHGO010003954.1:0-25965 GCA_024606505.1 Aquila spilogaster | reverse complement strand
GCCCTGTTGTCCCCTGGGGCTTGACATCACCCTGCGGGGACTGAGCTGGTTCTGGGAAGCTCTGGAAAAGCATCCTTACCCCAGCCCTTTCCGGGGCGGTGCAGACCCCCCACCCCACCCCGGGCCGGGAGCTGCTCCGGTGCAGCCAGTGCCGCTGGTTTGGGGTACCCATCCCGTGGCAGCAGGGAGCCAGGCTGTGCCCCTTCTGCTGCCAGGCCCCGGCTGAGCACGGCTGGCACAGGCGGTTGGCCCCCGGTTTGCGCTGCCCGCCGTCCCAGCTCGGCTCGGTACCTGGCCCGTGCTCAGCCTTCCCCAGGCAGCGCCGGGTTGCCCGTGCTGGTCAGGGAAGTGTGCACCCTGAGCGTGAAACGCCGGGCCCCGCTTCTGCCGCCCCGCTTCTGCCACCCCGCTTCCGCAGGCAAAGAGGAAGCGCTGGGGCCCCGCGGGATGGTGCTGAGCTCCGTCACCCTGCCTGCGAGCTGTGGAGCTCGGCACCACCGAGGTCAGGCAGGTCTGGTGGGTCTCGCTGGGCTGCACGGAGCCATGTGGTGCCCAGCTCCGGTCTCTGCCCCACAAATAACCAGCCCCAACCGTGCTGAGCATCGTGATCCATCTTGCCTCATGAAGAGATACTGGGTCAGGGATGGGTTGTGCTGGATGAGCCACATCGGGGAGCGTTATCAGGACACGTAGCCCTTCCAGGGGCTCCCCGAGCCGGACACCCTTTGCCCGGCATCTCCGCAGTACCGTGGCCGTGAGTGAGGCTGCCGCTGCTCTGCTGCGGTGGAGGTGGGTGGTGGGATCCTGCCCGGGTGGCTCCCAGCCCATGGGGCAGACAGGAGCTGGCACAGCTGGAGCAGAGACCCTGCCGGGGATGGTCCCATGTGGGGAAGGGACAATGCGGGCCAGTTGCGTGGTAACCAGTCGTGCTGGGGTGGCATGCAGGTGTGCGAAGCTGGTACCCTTCAGCATAGGCCATGTGGCCAGAAGCAGAGGGCTCAGGCTGGACGGGTGATGCTGCTAAAAATCATTGTGTCTTGTTGCCTTTGAAAAGAATTTGGGGGTCCCCAGGGCCACCAAAATGTTCATCTCCTAGCCCTTGGGCGTCAGCACTCTCCTTCCCCATAACTTCCCAGCCAAGCCGTCCTTGTGCCAGGCTGGCCTGTCCTGCGCTTGTACGCCTCTGCAGACCCGGCGAGTGCCCGAAACATCCTCCTGACCTTCAGCTGTAGGAGGGGATGTGGTGGCTGCTGCCATTGCACCTGGCCTCAAGTATCCCACCATCCCCACGGTGTGCCAGCCTCAGCGTGTCTGCAGAGCAGATGGCAGGTCGCCGAAATCTCAGCCGGCTAACTGTTCAGCTGCGAACCTCAGGGTGCAGATTAGCTGCTGCTAATGGCCGGCCCAGAGAGCGTGCATGTCTGTGCAGTGTGGGTGCTGGGACGCCTGGCCATGGGGGGGTTATGGCATTCTCTAGGCAGGGACATCCCTGCCAGGGACCCGATGCCAGGGACATTGACTGCCCTGGTGTCGGTTCCCATGGTGGGCGAGCTCTGCAGGACGCTGAGGGATGGTGTGCTCTCGCCCTGGTGTGCAGGGAGGTGTCTGCTCTGCCTCCGGCAGCCTGCACCGGGCTCGGCCCATGGGACGTGGCCTTTCCGAAAGACATTTCCCATCCAGGAGTGAAACGTGTCCCTGGGAAGCGAGGCCACGTCACCCAGCTCTGTGGGGCAGGGGGTGGGAGGTGGACATCTCATCTCCGAACCCATCTCGGGTGTCACAGCGGGAAACACTGTTCGTGTCCCCAGCCGAGCAGAGCAGCTTGTTTACGGAGGCGAAGGCAGACACTTGACCTGGCCGGATCAGGAAGCGCAGTGTAAACATGAAGGATCACATCTGAGTCGCTTCTCCCCGTCAGGCAGCGTCTGCAGGGCTCTGCTGGCAGAGGCGCCCTGAAAGCTTGCGGTTTGTTTTAGGGACGTAGCCAGGATGGTACCATATGCTTTACCAGCCGCCCTGGCACGCTGTGGGAAGGATCATTTCCCCGAGGCTCCTGCCTGTGTGCAGGGATGTTGCAGGGCCAGGATGGACCAGCTCAGCGGTCCCTCTGCGAAAAATTGCAGTACTCCCGGATGCTGGGAGCCAGATGTAGCTGGTATCCTCCATCGCTGCAGGACCAGTGCAAGGTGATGGGACACAGATTGTGGAACCCTTCCTCCTGGGTCTTGCTCATGCTTCGGACCTGTTCCCCATCCCCACTGCAGCCCCCTGCCCACCCACTGGGTGCAGGGAGAGGAACCTCCCTTTGGCAGGAGAAGGGTTAACAGGTCTGCCACCGAGCAGGCTGCTGTGACAAGGACAAGAGGAAGTGCTGCAGGCACCGCTGCTCTCTGTCAGGCCTCAAAAGGAAGCCATGCAAGGAGAGGAAACCCAGGGCTCAGTCCTTTTGGGGCCACATATGCAGCTCCCTTCCCTGCAAAGGGCTTTGCCCTGCTTGTGGGGTATCCACCACTCCGGACACCTGCTGCAGCTCTCTGTGATGCTGGTGGCTGCCAGTGGGTGTACAGGCATGGTGGCGGCCATAAAACACCAGCTGTTGCCTTTGCTCAAGGGTTGGACTTGGCCCTGGGTGTGCCGGAGAGCTCCTGGTCCTGATGGCCACTTGAGGTCGAGTGTCTGTGTCACCCGGAGCAGGTCAGGCTCATGCCTGGGCATCCCAGTGCCCCACAGGTGCAGTGCTTGGCCATGGAGTAGTAGTGGGAAACACTGCAAAGCAGGATTTTGGTTTTGGAGCTGTAATGAAGTTCCTTGGCTGCGTGTCCATGCGGGAAGCATGCTGCCGGAGGCGTTTATCTGCCTTGGTCAGCCACAGTCTGACCCCATGGTTCTTCACAGCCCGAGAGCCTTTGTCCCATCCCAAATTCCCTGACATCAGTTTATCGCAAAGTCCTCTGAGCCCTTCCCACCGCGGGAGAGCCCAGGGCTGGGTCGGTTTTGGGGAGAGACAGCGCTGGGAGCTGGGATGCTCCTGACTCCTGTTCCTGGCAAAGCTGGCCCCAAAGCCTCCAGCCCCGGTGAGGGGCTGCGCTTTCAAGCAGGGAGCATGAGCAGCCACGTTACCCCGGCTCTCCCAGAGGACAGGGCCCTGCAAATGCGCCTCTGGCATGATCCCATTGGTATCAGCAGCCTCCAGGTAGTGCCAGGCCCATCGTCATGGGAGCTCTGTTGGGCCTGAGGGTCTCTAGCGATGCTGTGCCGATGCTTCATGGTCTCCCCTCCAGCCGTGCTCCAGCCACGGCATCGGGCCCCTCCAAAACAGAATTGTCTCCTGACGTGGGTTTTCCCTCTCCGTCCCAGGCCTGGATCGGGGGTATCCGAGCGGGCTCCATCACATCCTGTGGGAACCACGTGAAGGCCAGCTGCCGCTGGATAGCGTTCAATGCCGAGGCGGCAGGTGAGACACAAGGGAGGGGGTGCCGAGCGTGGCTGGGGGGGTGGGATGGATTTACCCCTGTGGGCCCTGCGGGGCTGGATGGTGGGTCAGCCCCACGGACCCCAGGAGGCACAAGGGCGAGTGGAGGAGGCTTTCCCCAAGTTCCCCCAAAGGTGCTGACAGTCCCGCACCTCTTGACTTGCAAAGCTGGGTGTCCCCCCGCTGTATCCCAGGCTGTGGGGGTTCCTGGGAGCGTCTTGTGGGCGATGGGCAGGCTGGCGGGCAGCTGGTGACCTGCTTCTGTGTCCTCTCTTGCAGGTGTGCTGGGCATCGTGCCGCTGGAGTGCAAGGATGGAGGCAAGAGGACCGTGTCTCAGCTCTGCTGCCACTCAGGTGAGCTGGGCGTCTACTGGCCCCAGTCTGGTTTGTCCCATGCCTCCGCCACGCTCTGCACCAGGGCACCAAGGAGTCGGGTACCACCTCCCACCTCTGCAGGAGGTGTTTGGCCCTGCGTGGGCTGTGCGGAGGGGCTCAGGTGCTGAGGCCTGGCCCGGGATGCTGTGTTGGGCTGTCTCCCAGGGGAGGGGCTGGGGGAGACACTGGAGTCCCCAGGGACCGTCACCCACGGGCAGGGTGACTCTGACAAGTCTCGCTTGTGTGCGAGGCACAAGCCGACTGCAGCCACCCTGACCATGTGGGGCTCTGCCAGGCTGGGCTTTTGATAAGGAGCTGAATTGATCCACTTCATCTCTCCAGCTGCAGCGAGGTCTGGACACGTAGCTCTTGCTCACGCTCTTCCTCTAGCACACCCTTCCCAAGTTACTCGTTGCACACCCTGAAGCTCCCAGTACACCCAGCGCCGGGCTGGCGCTGGAGCTGGGGACGGCATCACTGCGGGTGTACCCGGCTCCAGCAACGGGAGGAACAGGCCGGACCGGTGGCCACGTGGCCCTGAGCAGCTCTGATGTGGGCAGAGCGAGTGCTGCAGGGGAAGAGGCGGCTGGCAGCGTTGCGGCTGGCAGCGTTGCGGCTGGCAGAGGACCACGCGCCCGTGGAGGCGGAGGGCTCTGCCTCTGCCCGGGCACGGGGAAAGAGCGGTGGGGACCTCAGGGTACCCCTCCCCTGGTGTTGGAGCAGCAGTGCCAGCCCAGGGGGCACTGACCACCCATTTTCTCCCCAAAAATTGCACCAGAGCAGCAAGACAGGAGCCGGTCCCAGCGCCGCCTTCCTGCATGCGGTGCCTTGGCATCGCTGCGGGACCGCGCAGCGTGCCCAGCCTGTGCTGCCTCCGCCCGGCTTGGTCCCTGCCCCAGCGGTGCGGGGCTGGGCACAGGGAGCTGCACCGTGCTCGCAAGCAGGCCAGCGAGCTCCGCTGCTCCCGGGGGAGCGCTGGAGGGGTGCACGGGGAGCCAGCACAACATTAACGGCTTCTTAATGAGATTTAGCACGAGCCCTTTGAAGCCGGCTGTGCCAGAACAACGCCTCCAAAGTGGGGAAGGGATTTTTCTCTCGTCCTGGGGCAAATGCAACAGAGTGAGCTGCTTGCTTTTTCGTGCCTCCTGGGCCTGTCCCTCCGCAGCCTCTTGGAAGTAGAAAAGTACACAGTGACCTACTTTCCCAAGCGTGCCAAATGCATCTGAGGGGCTGCTGCTGATGGTGCCAGCCTTCCTCCCGCAGGGCCCTGCTGCCGGAGCCGCGAGGAGCGTCCCTGCCGCCGGCGCGCCGAGCCGGGGCGTTACAAAGGGAGCCTTGTTACCAGCACAGCCCCAGCTGGCCACGGCCTCGCTTGCCGGCATCCGGGCCGGCACAGATGCCCTTGTGCTGTTCATGCTTTTCCCTGTGCCTCCTGGGGATGTCTGTCCTGAAATCAAAGCCAAACCTGGGTGGCGGTGGGTCAGACGGAGAGATGCAATTGCACAGTTGCTACCTTTCAGGGCTCCCGTGCCCCGCCAAAAGGGTGCGAGACCCTGACGGACAGCGTGGAGGGGCTCAGGCTTTTGCAGCAAAGCTGAGCTGCTCCAAAATGCCTTGGTGGGGCTGGATCTGACCCCGGCTGCCCGTGCCTGCCTGCACATGTGCGTGTATGAAAAGAGTCAGGTTGGGGAAGAGCAAAGGCGGGCAGACACGCTGTCTGCAGGGGTAAGGTGAGGACGAACCTCTGCCCTTCTCCTTCCAGATGTGGTGACGGACTTTGACTTCTCACCCTTCGATCAGCTCCTGCTGGCTACGGGCTCTGCTGACGAGATGGTGAGTGTTCGGTGCCAGGTGTCCCAAGGGGCACCCTGTGTCCCCCAGCGTGTCTCTGGGATTCACTGTAGCGCCCGGGGGAGATGGAGCCGGAGCGATGGGAATAAGAGGATCCTGGGGAGGAGGGTGCCAGCCGTGGGGAGCGGTGTGGGACGTCCCCAGGTTGTGGGGGACAAGGCAGGTGGTGTCAGCCACGGATCAGCCCTCTCCCACCCGGGATGCCCACAGCTCTGATCCCACCGAGCTGCGATGAGGGGTCACCTGGTGTCCTCGGGGACCAAAGCCTGGAAAAGCAGCAAGCCCGGGTCAAGCGCTGCCGGCACCCAGCCAGGTCTGGCTCGCCTGCCCGGGGACTGACCCACCTCTTCCTGGGGCTGCAGGTGAAGGTGTGGCGCCTGCCCGAAAGTGGCCAGGACATGCCCAGCAATGCGGGGCTGACCCTGGGGCCCGGAGGGGGTCCGGTAGACATGCTACAGTTCCACCCCACAGCAGACGGCGTCCTGGCCAGCGGCGCAGGGAAGCGAGTCACCATCTGGGACGTGGCGCAGCAGCAGCCGCTCACAGGTAGGCATGGCCGTGCCTGCCGGCTCCTGCCCGTGACACGTATCTCCACCATGCTGGTGCCTGGGCTCAAGCAACAGGCTCAAGTCTGGACCTTGGCGTCACTGAGCAGACAGCACGGGTGGCTTTTTGGGCAGGGAGCACCGCAGCCCCTCACGCGTGTGCAGGGGCCCGCTGATGTAGCAGTGTAAAAGGCTCCTGTACTGCCCAGGTTGTCTGTAGCAGCTTTGCTGAGGATCCGCTGGGGTGACAGGTCCCTCTCCCTGCGTGTCCCAGTGCGTGGGTAGATGTGGGTGCCGTGGGCTGTTGCTGACCAGCCTTGCCCAGACAGCAGCTAACGCGATGGGGAGAGGAGGCTGGGCGGCAGCGCGGGGGTGTCAGCGCCCCGTGGCTTTCCCAGGGCTCCTGCCCTTCGGATCGAGCTGTCAGCGGCGCGGGGATGCTCCCGGCACGGACGCGGCAGCGTCCCGGTGGGTCCTGACCCTTGCTCTGGCTAACACCGGCTCTTCAGAAAGACCAGATCATTTTCCCCGGGAAGCGCTCCGGTGCTCCAGGGTGGGAAAGCGACGGCTCCTGCTCATACGCCTGCCTCATCGGCGGGAGGAGCCCTGCCTGATCCCGGTCCTGATCCTGCTTTCCTCCCGCAGCCCTGGGCTCCCACGAGGACCAGCTGCAGAGCCTGGCCTGGAAGCGAGACGGCCGCCTCCTCGGCACCTCCTGCAAGGTGAGCGGCTCGCACGGGCGACCTCGCCGCGGCGCGGCCGGGCTGGCTGCCGGCCGCGCCCTGGTGCCGGGGGACACAGGGTGACCCCGTTTTGGGGAGAAAAGGGCAGAAATGGGGTCAGCGAGCAGGGCCGGAGCCGAGGAGGACGGGAGCGCTAGATGGCGCCTGCCGCTCGCTGCCGGCCACGCTAGCGCGTGGGTTGTGCGCAGGCCAAGCGTGCAGGCCAAGTGCGCGGGCCGAGCGTGCAGGCCGAGCGTGCGGGCCGAGCGAGTGGGCTGAGCGAGCGGGCCGAGCGAGCGGGCCGGCCAGCTGAGCACACGGATCGAGCGTGCAGGCCAAGCGTGCAGGCCGAGCGAGCGGGCCGAGCGAGCGGGCCGGCCAGCTTGAGCACACGGATCGAGCGCGCAGGCCGAGCGAGCGGACGGGCCTCCCTGCTAAAGCGTGCAGGCAGAGCGAGCGTACGGCCTGAGCCAGCAGTGTCCCCTCCGCGTTAAGCGTGCAGGCCCAGCGCGGAGGCTAAGCGTGCAGGCCAAGCGAGCTGCCAGGCCCCCGGGCCGTGCATAGAGGCCGGGTGAGCGGGATCGAGCGTGCAAGCCCGGCTGAGCGTGCAGAACGAGCCCGCAGGCTGAGCGAGCGGTCGGCCCCCCTGTGCCGAGGGTGGAGGCTAAGCGTGCGGGCTGAGCGAGCAGGTGGGCCCAAGATGGAGCGTGGAGGCCGGCCACGCGTGCAGACTGAGTGCGCAGGTTAAGCGAGCAGTTGGAGCCCCATACCAGGCGTGCGGGCTAAGCACAGAGGCTAAAACCCCAAGCCGTGCCGTCTGGGGTGGGGGTCAGCCCCCGAGCCGTGCCGTGTGGCCCCCAAGGCCCGCAGCATCGCTGTGCCGTGCCATGTGGGTCTAGCCGGCACAGTGTACGCGCCCCAAATAGCACCCCAGCAGCAAGGCTGGCACCGGGGCGTCTCCCTGCTGCCTTTGCACCCCAGCCAGCCCTTTCGGAAGGGCATCCCGCGCCCTGTTTGGCTGTGGGGTGCCAGGCGGGAGGGTCTCGCTCCCCTACCCACAGGATGCTGGGGACCGCTGGCAGGATGACATCCGAGGGTCGGACTCCAGCCCTGGCTCTACTTTGGAGGCTCCCCCCCGCTTCTCTGGAAGCAGTTTTGAGGGTGTCGGGGTCCTGGTGAGGCTGTGGGGTGTCCTGGAGGTGTGCCCCTACCTGTGATGTGGGGCAGGACCTGGAGGATGCTGTGCAAGTCGTCCATAAGGGCAGGCGCTGCAGGAAGGAGAGTGATGAGCAGGAAGGAGGGGGGCTACTCGATTCAGCCTTCTGCCTAATACAGCCTGACATCCCGCTGGCCCTGGGGTCCTTAACCCTCCTCTGTTTTCTTTTTATCTCTACAGGACAAGAAACTGCGGATCTTTGACCCCCGAGCCAACCCGACTGCCTCCCAGGTACTGTCCCTCCCGGGTGCGCTGGGCAACGTGGTGCAGGCAGCCCTGCCCGACCGGGGTGCCTGCTGTGGGGTGGGCTTTGTGCCCCAAACTGTCCCAGCCCTGGCACAACGTGGGAGAGGTGCCGGTGGCAGGGGCTGAAGGCAGGGGGAACGGGGCTGCCTCCTCCTCGGCCCCAGTGGAGTTTGGCATGGGGGATCCCTACCCTCCTGCTGGGGCCGGCAAGCTCCCCTGGTGCTGGGGCTGTCTGCCTGCGGACAGCAATCCCGAGCCCTGCAGGCAGCGATCCCGAGCCCCGTGGGCACAAGGGCTGTGGTGGGACTGTGGGCTCCCAGGCTCTGCACCGCCGTGCAGGAGCTGGGCAAAAGGCTCTTGGGGATGAGGACCTGCCAAGGGTGAGGGCTGGGAGGCTGGATCCGCACAGCTCAGCAAATAACAGCGATTAGGAAATAAGTAGAGGACTTAAGCCTTGACGTCGAGTTTAAACAGCCTCTTATTAGAGGCTTCCTGTGGCTTGGGGGCTCTGGCTGCCAGCGGCTGCCGTCCCTCACTGCAGAAGGGGCTGGAAGCCTTTGGGAGGGGAGGGATGCAGCGGAGAGCAGGGCGAGATGGCTGCAGCGGGCTCTGCCACTTCTTGCGCCTCTCCCGCCCCTGGCGCGTGCGTATCCGTGGGCTCGGGAAGCCGATGGCCTCCGGTGCCCGTGCCTGGGCATGGTGGCAATCCCGGGCACCGACTGGAGGGAGCCAGTGCTCCAGCACCACGCTGCACCGGGACTCTCCTGCTGCCAGCTGCCCCTGGGTAGAGCCTGGGCGCTGAGCTCCCATAAGGGCCCTGGGTGCTTTTTGCAGGTACGAGTAGTGCTCTGACCCTTCAGGCAGCCTTATAAATACAACACCATAATATATAAATATAAACTCAGCGGTTCCACGTGCAAGTGAGCCAGGGCAAAGTGCTCCCAGCACAGTGGCCCCCACAATGCTCCCCTGCTCTGGGTGCCACTTGGTGTGGCTGAAAGGTACCAGTCTCTGCTCCCACATTTGTCCTGCGCCTATCCACCGATGGCCCCAGGCGCTGCTCCCCTCCCCGCCTGCCCCCCGCTTCTCCCCCTGCCAGACCTGTCGACTCGTATAACGGCGTTTCGGCAAAGCTGCGAGCACGATGGGCTCGAGCCAAGTCTCCTGGGGAGGGTGGACTCTGTCTCGCTGAGCTATTAAAAATAACGTGTGAATGATGGTGGCTGTTCAAAGCAGGCAGCTCACTTCCCTCCACTGCCGTCTGATCCAGCCCCGGGGCCGGCGCTCGGGGTTTGCCAAGAGAAATATGCACCTTCGCTGCCGCGGCCGAGCGCTGCCGTGCCGCAGCCCTAACCCCGGTCGGCTGAGAATTGATGAAGATGTTTAGTCTTGGAGAAGTACTGTGCTGAAGGGGAAAACTTTAAAATGCCATAAATCTCTGGAAGTTTGCACAGGGCTTGCTTAGCCAAGAGGAATAACACTCCTGTGTTTTGTTTTTTCTTTTTTCCCCGGTTGCTGGAGGGCCGGGTTATTTGGAAAAGTTCCTTCTCCCCCGGGCCAGCGCGGTTACGAAACCGGGTGATGCTGGGGCCGCCGTACCGTGCCAGCACCTCGCGAGCTCCCGGCTTTGAAGTCACCTGTTTTTTTGCAGCAGTGAGCGAGGTGAGCGGTGCGATGGGTTTTCCAGCTGGGCTGGCCCCTGCGGCGCCATGGGCTGGGCTTCCTCCGCAGCAGGCGAAGGGCTCAGGCTCGGCACCACCGCTGGCTCACCCCGGTCCCTCTGCAGCACATGGTGCCGAAGCCGGCCTCGGCAGAGGGCTGCTCCTCTGGGTGGTTTTCTTAATTTGCCGAGCCTGCCTCATTAAACTGTTCCTTTTTTTAGAGCAAGGGGGAAAGGGATGAGAAGGAGCTAAAATAAGAGCCTCGGGGAGGAGGGGTCGCCGCCACGGTGCCGTGATGCCCGATGCTGCTCTCAGGTCTTGTGGACGCAGCACGCGAGGGGCTGGGGACCAAGGGTGGATGGCGAGGAAGGGGACTGGCAGGCTGCCCACTCCCTGCGGCCGTGCCCCCAGCAGGGGCCTGAGCCCCCCCATTCCTGGTTACGTCCATGGCAGCTATTTTGAGCACGTTGCGGCAGCGGGTAGGAGCGCGTGACACAGCGAGAGCGGCGTGGCCAGGGTCTGGCTGACCCTGCAGGGTGGCTCATACGTACCCGAGGCCATCATTTCCCTTGGGAGAGCAGTGGCCTCATCCTGCTGGACCCCCAGCCGCTCATTGCTGCGTCTGGGCTGGAGCAGGGAGCTGCAACCGCAGCGGCCCCTTTGCGAGCATTAGGGCTGTGCTTGCACCCCATTGCTGCTCGGCGCGCCTCCTCGGTGCCCCTAAACCGGCAGAGGAGATGCCAGGGCCAGCCCTTTGCTGCAGTGGGTCCTGCCGTGCCTCCCCGTGCAGGCGCGCTCCCCCTGCCTGGCTGGGTCTGGCTCCAAGTGCCGCTCTCCTTCTGGAGAGGTCCCGTGAGTCCTGTCCTCTGCCTTATCCCCTCCCAAGGCCGCGCTGCCCCGGCCGCAGCCTGCCCTCCCCTCCCACGGGTGCTGGTGGTCACCCCCCTCGCCTTGACCCTCTCACTGGAAGCGAGTCACATCCTCTCCCTCGTGGCTTCGGCTCTACCGGGGCTCAGTGCTTCGCTGCTCCTGCCCTCGCCCACCCCGCAATGCCTGGGTAAACCCCACAAACCGTCCCTCCCGTGTCCCGCTGGGGACACCGGTGTGGGGGGACAGGCGACGGTGCTGAGCAGGGGGTCGGAGCACTGGGAGGGTGCCCATATACCGGCTGATGGCCCCGGTGGGTCACCAGGACCAGTGCAGGGCAGCAGTTTGGGTACGGCGGGGGGTACTAAGGTGGCATCTCTGCTTGCCCACTCCCCCAGCCATCCTCTCCTCTGGGTCCTGGCAAGTTCCTGGGCTGGGTGCCCAGGCTTCCTCTCCCTGGGGCTAGTGGGGGCAAGATGGGCGCACAGCACCCTGCCCACACACCGGGCTGGGGTCTTGCCTGTCCTCTAAAGCAGTATTCTTCAAAGCGGGGTGCACACAGCAATCCATGGGGGTGCAGGGGAAAATATTAGACCTTTGGCTGTACGTGCATATCATTTATACATCAATCAATATACATCTGCTGGGGGAGCATCCTCAAAAATATTTACTGATGGGTGTGCAACAAAAACACTTGGAGACGCTGCTGGCAAGAAGGGAGGTGGCTCATGGGAGCAGAAAGCTGCTACATGGGGGGGAACATCCCATGCCATGTGGGCATGCGAGCCAGTGCCCCAATTTGGTGCAGCAGAGCCGTGTCCATCGGACACGGCATTGCTCCGGGCCGGCGGCGTGCGGAGCCGATGGGCCGCATCCCACCCCCGCGCGCTTGGGCGAGGGGCTGCACGCATCTGGCCGGCACCTGGCTCCCATTACGGGGCCGGGGCGGGCGCCGCCAGTGCCGGGTTGCGGGGCCACTGCCGAGCACGGCCAGTGTGGGATGGAGAGGAACCGGCTTCGTTCTCACGAGAAACTTCCCTCGCCGGCGGTTCAGCGGGACCGGGGGCGAGGGAACGGCCGTGCGCGCAGGACGAGCGCACGCTCCCGCTCACGTTTTAATGAGCTCTGTTTTAATGAGTGGGACCGGGGCTGAGGGCGCCTGGGGACAGCTGGGAGGGTGTCCCCGTGGGTTTGTCCCCACCGTGGGTTTCTCCCCCCACCTCATGGGTCATGCCGATGCCTGGGAGCACCCCGGGGCTCGCAGCCCTCCAAGCACACCCAGTGCGGGGCAGGACAGTGCTGCCCCCCCCTGCCTATCGTCCCAGGGGCAGGAGAGGGACTCCAGCTTCTCTCCCAAACCGTGGCCACCATCCCATGGGCCACATCAGCCCCCGCCATGGTGGGAGAGTACGGCAGGGAGAGGGTCTCCACGGGCAGCGTGGCCGTGGAGGCAGGGCGATGCTGCGGCTAGGTGGAGATCCAGGCTGGGGTGACCCGGCTGTGCACGCAGCCAGGACCCCACGGGCCCCGATGTGTCACCTCTGCCCAGGAACCGGCTGTCAGCCCGGGGCCGGTTGGGGACTGCTCGTTGGGGAAAGGCGCATTAGGACATAGAGAGACTTTTAGCCTTCCTCCCCCCAACCCCATCGGCGCGGTATCCCACGCTGGGGTCACCCCGGGGGTACCTGACTCCCAGCCTCGACAGCAGCTTCCTCCGGGCTGGGGGAAGGTCCGCAGCATCCCACATTCCCAAGGAGATCGTGGGAAGCTTTGAAAAAGTTGGCCTGGCTGTGGGCTGCCTATTTATAGCACCGCGCGCTCGGCGCTCTCATGCTTCTGTTCCCCAGCGTAGCTGCACGGGACTGTTTATATTTCCTCTGCTCTGCTTCCCCCTCGGCCGTCCTTCCCAGGAATGCCACTTGGTATGGCAGACATGGGGAAGTTGATGAGGATTCGGGATGAGCCAGCGACATCACGAGGGATGCGGGCACGTGGGGGCACCGGCTCGCCTTCGCTGGGTGCCCTTCCCTCCTGCTGGGGACGGCCTCGGCAGCTCGGCAGGGTGCGGGCACGACGGCGCAGGTGGGCGCTTCGCTTACCTGGGGCTGGAGTTCTGGGACAGCATTTCGGGAGCCCCCCAGCTTGCTGTCCGGCCTCGGGCTCCTGGCAGGCTCATAAAAGGGCAAAAGTGGTTTGGGGATTTGATAACAGCCTCAGAGGAAGGCTTGCGGGGCCGGTGGCTGCAAGAAGAGATGAGATGCAGGAGAGGAGGGATGGGTGCTGATGGGTGCTGCAGTCTCACCAGCCCATGTGGCCAGCGGGTCCCCCTTCGGCTGCCCAGGGAGGGAGGTCCTGCTCCCAGCCTGGCCCCATGCCTGGGCATCCGTGCCAAGGTGGGAGCCTCCGCAGCCACAGGGGCTGTCCTGGTGGGAGCCTGCTCGCCTTCCTGCCGTTGCTGGGCTGGCAGCATCCTCCGGGACAGGGGCTGGATGGAGGCAGAGGGCTGTACTGGCAGTGGGGTGGGAGAGGCAGAGCCTGCACGGCGCTGACGGTACCCAGCTCCCCAGGGCACCACGGCGATGCTGCCGTGGCCGGTGGGATCAGGGAGGTGGCATGGGCAGGAGGGGGGGACTCACCCCAGTCCATCCCCACCATGACACAGACACCCCACACCGGGCACGGGCCAGTGCTGGCAGCGTGACGGCTACCGGGGCATCACTGCCGCCATGTGTGGTGGCTGGGATCCCTGCGCTCCCCTGGGGGCAGGTGGCAGCTCAGGGTCTCCCCAAGCTCCGGGCAGAGACCGGGAGCGGGGCTGGCCTGGGAGAGGCTGCTCTGCTCTACTGCCCAGCTCTGGAGTAACCGGGATTTGGCAGCGGAGGGAGATCACTCACATTCTTGTGCCGGGAGTGGGATGCAGTGCCACGGTTAACCCCCTCGGCTCCCCAGGAAGCCGTTCCCCCTGCCCCCGCCACTGCCTCGTGGGGTTTGGGGGGAGCGATGGCTTCCCCCACGTGCACGGACCCATCCTTTCGGTACAGGGAGGAGGTGTCTGTCCCCGGAGCCCGCTGCAGTGCCCTGGGCTGGGGGGACCCTCCTGCCCTGGCACCCGCTGGCAAAGGGATGGCTCAGCCTGACTCTGGTGCCTCCTGCACCCACGCAGGTTGCTTCCCACGGGGGGACAGATGCCTGTGGTCTGCTAGCCATGCTCATGGTCTGCTAGCCGCAGGGAGGACTGAGCTGTCCTGGCCCCTGCCAGCCACAGGGTCTCTGCCAAGGGCAGAGCTGTGGGGGGGGGGGGGGGGGGGGGGGGGGGGGGGGGGGGGGGCGTTGGTGTTACCCCCCCCCCCCCCCCCAGCTACCTCCCACCCCTCCAGCCCCACGGCTCTGCCCTGGGCTCCCCATCTCCAGCTCTCCCTGCCCTGCATCCCGGCTGAGGGTAACTGCTCCCGCAGAGGCAGGGATCACCCTGGGGATCACTCCGGTGCCGGGGCAGTGTTTGCTTTGTGTCGGGCTCTCCCAGGCAGCCGAGGAGCCGAAGGCGGTCGCTCCCTGCGGGCAGCTGTTACCAGCTCACGCGGCCCCAACGAGGCATCGCTGCCAACAGCTGCATCCGACATGCCGGCCGTGCTCCCCAGCGCTGGCCCCCCCACAGCCCCCTGCAGCGGAGCGCTCCAGGACCGTACCGGGAGCAGGGCTGGGGACCCCCGCCGTGGGTACCGGCACCGTACCCCAGCCTGCGCTGGGAGGGATGGGTTGAGATGGGGAGAGGGACGGTGCAAGGAAACCCCCCGCATGCAGCCGATCCGGCTCTGAGGAGGGAGCACAAGCTCCCCCCAGCCCGTGCTGCCTAAAACCAGCTGGGCTGGACCCACACAATGGGTTGGAGGAGGCTGGGCTGCCTCAGTGCTGGCGTGGCCAGGGAGCTGGGAGGCCTCCTCGGCTCCCTGCGTGCCGGCCTGGAGCTGGTGGGCTCCTCTCAGCCTGCCAGGGGGGATGAGCAGCTCAGGAGGGATGCCTGTCCCTTGGGCTGCAGCTGGTCCCCTGCTCCAGGGACACAGAGGGGTCCCAGCATCACCCTGGGCTGGGTGCCAGGGTCTCTGCCAGCACTAGGGACCCGCAGCAGCCCCACGGCCACCCCAGGGCTCTCGGCTGACCGAACCACGCTGGTGTCTACCGTCGGTGCCGGGCCACACCGCCCCGTCCCTGCCAAAACCCTCAGCACCAGGGGAGAGGACACAGGGCAGGAGGTCCCCAGGGACCCTCCCGGGACTGACTGTCATCTGGTCCCGCACGCTCACCTCTGGCAACATCTGCACGGCCAGGTGTCTGAGCCACCACCGAAAGCAGAGCGCCCCAGCCTCCCCGCATACTTGCTGCCATACGTACCGCTCACCCAGGATGGAACTAATGCAGAAAACATGGCCCCCGTGCCGCAGCCGGCACGACGTGGGCTGCGAGTGGCAGCGGCATCGCCCTGCCCTCTGCCAGCCGTGCCGCCCGCCCCGGGGGGGCTGCCGCCCACCACCATCTCTCGGGTTCTGTGCTGGATGATCCAGAGGACCAGCGGTGCGCGGGAGCCAGCGGAGCCGGCGCAGTCGGCTATTGAATCTCCAGCTGTTGAGTTTTGGCTGCCACAGCCACACGGCTCAGGTGCAGAAGTGCTCTCCTGGCGGACGAGCAGGCTGGCCCCGGCTCCCGGGGTTTCCATCTCTCTCGGCACCGATCCTGGGACGTGTTCCCTTCTCTAGGCCCTTAACCCCAGCCGGGAGCCGGCTCCCGTGCCAGCGTGTTGGAGGTGGGGGGACGGGCCCCTCCTGCCCCACATCCTGCCCCTGCGGCTGGGAGTGCCGGGCTTGGCTTGGCCAGCGCTGCCTCTTCCAAGTGAGCCGTGCTGGCTGGCGAGCGCCGTGTTTGTGCTGGCAAGGAGGCTTGCGTGCCGGAGCCAGGGGGAGGATGAGCTTGGCACCATGTGCCTTTTCCCGCCCCGGCGGCAGGTCTCTCCGGAGAGTGGGCATCCCTCTGGGGCTCGTGGCCGGGACCAGAGGAGGCTGCTCCCGGAGGGGCTTCTCTGGTTTGGGGGGGGTGGGAGATACGGCACCTCTGTGCACCCTCGCCCGCGTGCCGTGGTGGCAGAGCCTCGCTGGCGGTCACGGTGCGGTCGTGGCCGGTGGTGCACGGTGCTCACACCGAGGGGGACGCAGCTCACGGGATGCGGCTCCTCTGGCACCGGGGTCAACGTGTGCGTGCCAGCCTGGGGCTGTGGATGCGTGGGCACCCTCCTGTGCCCACCCTATCCCCCCACCCCCACGCCGGGACCCCCCTGCCCCGCACGGATGTGCCGGAAGCGCTGTGCCGGGTTTAGGTCTGGCAGAGCCCTCTGCTTTTCCATGCCAGCTCTGAAATTGTTAGCAGTCTTTTCTTGGCGCTCTGCAAATGAGAGCGAGGGGGCTGCGAGCGCTGCCTGCGCCATGGGGCGAGCGCTGGCTGCTGGCTCCCGCTGGGAAGCCGGGAACCACAGGACCCATCTGGGGGCCACATGGGAGCCGGCAAGCAGCCGCCGCCGGCCCTGTGGTTACTCTTCCCTACCCGTTCCTCGGCAGAGCGGCACCGGGGCCAGTGGGGGGACCGGGCTGGGGACGGTGGGCAGGATGAGGCGGTGGTGTGGACTGGGGGGTCCCGGCCCACAGGGAGCCCAGGGGAGAGGCGGAGCGGGGCTGCAGGGGCTTAGAGCGGTGTGGGGAGCGTGGCTGGGCTCAGTTTGCCCTGTGTTTCGGTAGCATCCGAACACACGAGGGGCACCCGGCTCCTGCAGCTGAGATTCGGCATGGATCGAGAGCCTGGGGATACAGCTGGGGAAGTAAGTTCCTCTGTCACCGTGGCCATGGCCGCGGCCAAGCCTCTTCGTGTGCCTGCCAGCATGGAGCAGCTTCCCTGTGGCATGCTGGCTCCTGAGCCCCCTTGCCGGGTGTGGGGAGAGCCCCAGGGGGCCATCCCATGCCCCCTCACACTCACGTTAGCTGCTGCCACCCTCCGCTCCTCACCAGGAGCCAGGCCAGCCGCTCCACAAAGCAATCACGCTGGCACGGGCACAGGGTGGGGGCTCAGGACTGTCACCGCTTGCAGGCTGTCCCCACTACACTGTCACCACAGGCATCTCTCGGCGGAGTCGGGAGCCAGCACTCGGCTCCATGTGCTTGGCCCCGGAGCGGTTCACGGCCACCGCCGGTGAAGCACGCGTCCCACGCAGCATTCCCAGCGCAGCCGGCGGCGATACTGACGGCCGTGTCTCTTGTGCCTTTGCAGAGTGTCCCGGGACATGAGAACAACAAGGATTCCCGGCTGCTCTGGATGGGCTCCAGCAATTGCCTCATCTCCGTCGGGTTCAGCCAGGTACGGTCCTTACCTGGAAGGTGGCTCCGATGCTACCGGGATGTCCCAGCCCCGCTCCCTGTGGCAGCTGTGCTGGGGCCCCAGGTGCTTTTTGGATGGCCTGTCCCCCGTGAAAGCAGGAGGTCCCCTCGCCAGGTGACCTGGACCTTGCTGGGGATGGAGGGAGGCTGGCTGGCGAGGGAGGTGGTGCCGCAGGGCCGGCCGGGCAGCCCCGGTGCCCACTGACGGCACGTCTGTGCCCCTGCAGATGCGGGAACGGGAGGTGAAGCTGTGGGACACGCGGCAGTTCAGCAGGGCGATGCTCACCGTGGCGCTGGACACCTCGCCCGGGTAGGGACGGGGACTTGCCACAGGGTGGGAGGGCGGGCAGCGGGCATGCGGGGCAGCGCGGCGGGGATGCCACGGTCAGACACCCGTGGGGAGCACGGTGGCGGAGCAGGAGGTGGCAGAGAGCTCCTGGCACGGGGACAAGGCTGGGGACAGCATGGCTGCGTCCCTGGCACCATTTGGGTGGGAGTGGAGGGCAGTGGCAGTGCTGGGACTGGCGCAGAGGTGTCCCCAGCAGCACTGGGATGGGACGGGCGCTCTATGGTGGGTGGTGGCACTGCTGGGGACAGCACCAGCAGTGTCTGAGGTGGCTGCTAGCCGGGTGGGCGCCTTCACTGGGGCGGCACGACAAGATGCTGTGGGCGAGCGAATCCCTTTGGTATTGCCTGCGCGCTGGAGCGGCTCGGCCCTGACCCCCTGCTTACAGTGGGGCCGCGGTGCTTTGTGCCATGGTGCCGTGGCGGCTGCCCAGCCAGCCGTGGTGAGGCCGGCGGCAGAGCCGTGCTCACCGGGGATCCCTCAGGGAAGTGGAAGAGGAGCTTTTGCGGCCGTAAGGGGTCAGCGCCCCTTGTCAAGTAGCGATGGAGCCATCTCCTGTCTGTGGGGCACCGCTGAGGTGAGGAACACTCCGGTTGGACCCGGCCTGGCCTCTCCCACACCGCCCGGCGAGCTGGCTCGGCGCCGGCAAGGAAACAGGAGAAAGAGGAGGAGGAGGCAATGCTTTCATCCCACCAGGGTGACGGGGTTTTGGGGCAAGGTGCTTACCGGGCTGTGCTGGAAGCTGCCAGCTCTCCCCAGAGCTGCTGGCAAAGCAGAGGGATGCCGGGACCGTCGCTGCACATCAGGCTGGCTTCGTGGCGGGCCGGGATGCCAGAGCAGGCTGGGTGGTCGGCAGCCGCCGGGTGCCGATACGGGGCCTCTGGCAAGGAGCTGAGTGAGCCGTGACAGCGGGGCCGGCCCTTGGCCGCCCTGCCGGTATCCCCCGCGCCGAGGTGTCAGCTCTGAGCCGGTGCTGGCGGCAGCTGGGACTGACAGGAGGGGAGAGGATCGGCTGAGGGCACGGTGCGAAGGTGCTGGCACGGTGGCTGCAGGAGCAGCCCCAGGTGGGAGCAGGCAGGGAGGCTGACGGAGCATCCCTTGCCCTCCTGCGAGCTGCTAGGGTGAGCGGCTCGCAGCTCTCCCGCTCCCCAGCTCTGCCGGCACAACAGCCAAAGGCAGCCATGGGGTTTCCACATCCAGCCTTGGTGACCAGACATCATTAGTGTCCAGAGTGAACACTCCTGCAGGAGGCGAGAGCACACAGCGTGCTGCGAGGGGACGCTTTGGGGTCCCTTATTGCTGCCAATGGAGAGTCCAGTGGGAATTACCCCAAATCCCACTGCTTCTCGCACCCCATGCGCGTGGGCCTCCCTGCCGGCGCTGGGCCGGGACGAGGCAGCCCGGCTAAATTGGATGCAGACACCAGGCTGCACTCAGCCCCCTTTGCGCAGGCTGGAGTTATTTTGGCTGCCGGGTTTATCGGCCGCCAGGAATGCGGCTGGCGGGCGCTGCCTGCACGTCACGCCGGGGCTCTGCCGGGTTGCGGCTGCGTGGCGGGGCGATAGGGAGAGGGGCTGGGGGTGGTGGGGGCGAGCGGACCCCCCCCGCCGTGCCGGGTAGCCGCCAAGGAGCGGGAGGTGCTTTTTTTAGGCAGCCGCGCCGGGGCCGGCCTCGCTTCCAGCCCCAACCACTCCCCGCCTGTAAATCTCAGGGAGATGACAAATGGCGGAGGGGGATTTGGGCTGGCTCCCGGCGGAGGTGCCGAGCGGGGGCCCCGGTCTCCCTCCGGCAGAGCCGTCCCGGTCGGGGGCCGGTGGGGTGCGATGCTTGGGAGCCCTGGAGCCATGGCTAGGGCAGGGGGTGGAGGGTTTGGGGGTCACTGGGTCCCCCCCGGAGGCAGTGCCCGAAGAGGGGAGCTGCAGGCTCGGGTCAGGCTCGGTGCAGGGATGCCGCTGCTCCAGGGACGGCGGTTCAGCACCCTGGGGATGGTCGAGCAGCCGTGGGGCTGGGGTGCCTGTTGTGGGTCTCCAGCGTGGCCGTGGGTGCCCGGCGTGGGGCTTCGAGGACCGTCCGGCAGCACGGCCGTGCCACGAGCCGCGCACGGGGAGCCGGGCGCAGCAGCAGCAGCTCATCGAGGCTCTTTGAGGAAGCAATCAGTGGGCGGGCAGGAAACTCATACCATTCATTACTGACGCCAGGCCGGCAGGAAGGGGAGCCCGCGTCCCCACCGCCTCCCCACCGCGTCCCCACCGCGCCCTGCCGCGGGGGCCTTTGCCCGCCGAGCCGGTACCGCGCATCCCGGGCGCCCTGTGGCACCCCGAAGGGGGCCATGGCATGCCCCAAGGTAGGGGACACCCCCAGCGTGCCCACCCCAATGCCCACAGCCGCACTGAACCCCATGGGGTGGCTGCACCCCTGCCCAGCATCCGCAGGGGAAGAGGGCAGAGAATGGGGGGGCGCCGGCTCCATTCACCCCCACATCAGCAAGTGTGTTTTGGGGGTCCCCACGCCAAATCCTGAGCAGGCAAGATCTTTGTGACTGCGTAAACTTCATTTTCAAAGCACCCCGGCTGTGGCAGGCCATGCTCAGGAGCTGACACCCTCCCCCCACCAATGCCTAGACCCCCGAGGGAGCCGGTGGCGCGAGGGACGGGTGGCCATGGCCCCTCTCCATGCCATGGTCCTCAACGTGCCGCCTTCGGGTACCCGCCGGTCCCTTCAACTCGGGTTTTGTCTCCCCCCCCCCACCCCGGCCCCCTTTAATTAGATCAAGGAGCAGCAGGGCAGGAGCCAGGAAGGGGCCTCAATAGGTTATTGTTGCCCTAAATTGTAACCAGCACCGGTGGGGTTGGGTTACCGGCTCCGACTCGGGGTCAGTGACCAGACCCCACTGCCGCGCGCCCGGCGGCCGGCACAGCGTTGCCTGGGGCCGGTGCCGTCACCGTGCTGGGCCAGTGAGAACAGCAGCTCCCTTGTGTCGCCGCATCTTTCGGTGTCCCGAAAACGTCCCCAGGGAGGCCAAGGGTGCTCGCTCGCCAAGCAGGGGAGAGGGCAGCCTCCTGCCCACGCTGCCGCCGGGTCAGTAGGGCTGAGGTGAGCGGGTCTGCAAAGGTCCCGGGGAGCCGTGTCCCCGTGGCGTGTGCTGGCGTTGGGCAGATCCCCACGGGGCAGGAGGGTGGGGGGGGGGCTGAGAAATGGGGACGGCCGGATCCCCACCACCCTTCACGGTCCGAAGTCCGCCAGAGCTGGGAGGTGCCAGAGCCGGGACCTGCCCGTAGTGGGGAGCCGGCACGGCAGGATGTCTGTGGAGGGATTTGGGGCTGTTTGGCTCCTCCAGCACTGGAGAAGAACGTGGAGGGGCCTGGACAGTTCCCCGGGGACACTGCCCAGGGATGCTCTGTCCCCACCCGCTGCCCCTGCCCCAGCCAAAGCTTGCAGCTGAGCCGGCTCTTGGGGACCGGGCTTGCAGACCCGGCATCTCCCAGCCCCAGCCCTCGTGTGCACCAAGGCACATGATGACCCCACCGAGGCACGTCCCCCCACCGTCACCCTGCCACCTCTCTCCGGTCACCAGCTGTAGTGGGACCTTGATGGCCGGTCCTGCTCCCATCCCACCTGGCCCCGACACCCTGTGCACTGCTTTTTCCTAGGACTTAGCCCTTTTGGGTCGTGCTGGGTGTTTTGTGGGTCTCTGACAACACCCACCCCAGCAGCCAGGTCTCAGTGGCAGAGCCCTGAACAGGACAGGTCCATCCCTGTCCCCCTGCAGACCCCCTGTGTCCCCCGCGGCCACGTGTGCCTGGGTTGGCAGCTGCTTGCCAGCAGCGGGGAAGGGGCTTTTCCTGCTGCTCCCACTTGGCTGCCAATCTCAGACACGAGGAGGGGGGAGAGGCCACCCCATCAGCTGCCACCCCGGTGGGACCTGTCCCCGTGGGGGCGAGATGCTTTAGGGCAGCCACACTAAGGGGGGGTTAATGCCGGGATGGCCGCCCAGCCCCACCGCCTGCCCCAGTAATTACACTGTGTAAAAATAGCCCTGTGCCATGCGCGGCTGCTTGGGCGGGAAGGCAAGCGGGGGCAGCGCCGAAATCGCTCCCAGATGGGCCATGGCTTCAGCCCACCGCCGCCACCGTGGCCGACCAGTGCTCCCCGGCTCCAGCCTCCCCAGCTTTCCAGTTAGCCAGTGGGATTTCTGCCTCTCCACAAGCTTTTCCTGGCAACCGATGCTTTGCGGCAGCGCGTGGGGCCGTTGGACAGGCGCACGCCTGCCCTCGCCCCAGGGGAGCGGGGATGGGGACCCCTGGCACCCCGCACCGAGGCAGCCTGTCCCCCCGGGTCTCTACTCTGGCCGTGAGGACCAGGGGGACCCAGGGGACCAGACTTTGGTTTCCACGGGGCCAGGGATGTTTCTCTTGAGGCCAGAGACCTGCAGGCTTGCAGCCGTCGGGGTGCAGGCAGGATGCTGCCCACGCCGGGCAGGGCTGGGCCAGCGCTGGGGGCAGCAGGACTTGCCCCGGTGAAGCCAACGGCTCCTCCCGTTGTGGTTCCCTGCCGACCCCCCCCCGCCCCCGCCGATACTGCTAGTGGCTTCTGGCTCTGGCTGTTGGTTACCGGCCCCGCTGGATTGCATAGCATAGCGAGAGGGATTTTTTTGGGTTCATTTCAGGGGGTTTTGCAATCCTTCCCCGGTGCTGATTCAGCTCGGAGGAATTAGCAGCGCCGCACGATGTGCCGCACGGAGCCGCTGGCAGCGGCCAGGGGGACTTTTTGTGCTGGGGTTTGGGAAGCCGCAGGGGCTCGGAGGCTGGAAGGGCGCATTTTGGGCACTGCCGAGCAACCACGGAGCCGCCTGGGTGCAGACGTGGGTGTCAGGAGGGGGGTCCGAGCCCCACGGGGCGCTGAGCCCTGCTCTGGCCGCAGCATCCCCATACCCCTCCGTGCCGAGGCCGAGCCCCGTTGCCCCCAAACCCTTGTGGCACTCTAGCCCCTTCCCCGTGCAGCCGCTGCTGGCCGCAGCCCGGTCTCTTCCCCACACCTCCCAGCTCCGGTGAGCCACCATGAAAACCTTGGCTCGGGGCTTCCCGGTTGCACTGCACCTGCCAAAGCCGAGCCCCCCCTTGGCTCCTGCCGTGCCAGGGCAGCCGGTGCGGCATCTCTGACACAGATGTGGTCACTCTGGAGCTGCTGGAAGTCCCCCAGGAGCAATGGGACCTGCTGCGGGGTCGTGGGGGTCCCCAGCGCCCAGCTGGCATGTTGAGGTCCCCTGCAAACCTCCAGCTAATTGCAAGTGGAGAAAATAGCGTCATTAAGAGAAGGGCGCATCATGAAGCCAAGCAGCAGGAGGGAAAGCGAGGGGCCAGGAGGGAAGGGCCTCAAGAGCCCTGCGAGGTCCCTGCTGCCGGTCCCTCACAGCCCGGTGCCGGTGAGGGGACACGCAGAGGCCGACCCTGCACCCGGCCGGGCTCGGGGGGGGGGCTGCGGCGGCGGCCGGCCAGAGGCACCCGGCGCGAGGCCGCGGCTCCGCCAGGGACTTTTCTTCTCTCCTCCTCACGGGGCTGGAAAATATACAAAGCTCGCAGTGAAAATATTTACACAGCAGCAATTTTCGGAGGAATTTGGGATGTTAATTTGAAAAATCTGTGGGGAGAGGACCACAATGGGCCCTTTGAGCGGGCGAGCGTGGCCATCGCACCGACCCGCCCGCGCCGACGAGGGGCCCCTCCTGCCGCTGCGCTGGCCCTAATGGGAGCCAGCCCTGCCGGAAGCCCACCTGGGAGCCGGGGGGGCCGCACCAGACGGCCCCCGCCACCGCCCCGCGCCCCTAATTGCATCCAGAGCCGCTCTCTCCCGACGTCGGCCTCGGGCGAGCCGGACCGGGGCAGTTGCGGGGTCAGGGCCGTATCCTGCGGCAGAGCAGTGCCTCCTGAAGAGCTGCCGGCCCCAGCGCGGCCGGCAGCTCGCACGGCATGGCGGTGACCCTCGGCTCCGCTGGCGGCAGCCGCGGCGCTTCAGCCCACTTTTGCTCATTCTCTCCAAATCAAACATACCTCGGCGGGCAGGGCCCCAACCTGGAAAATTCCAGCCTGAAAGATAAAGGATTGGAAAACGATTAAAACCAGAGGGTTGGAGCAGAAACCACTTGGCAGCGGGAACCTGCCGAGCGCCGGCTCCCAGCCCTCCCCGCCGGGGCCAGCGCACGAAACCGGCTGTTCCCGGGGCCAGGCGGTGGGGGCTCGCTGCGGGGGTCCCGAGCCTTGGCTCTAGCTGCAACCCTCGGTTTGGGGGGGGACCGAGCAGGCTGACACTTGTCACGGGCGCTTTGGGGGTCCCAGTGCCGCCGGGGGTGACGTTAGGAGGTCACGGAGGTTGGGCTGGGCTGTTCGTCCCGCAGCTGGCCCCGGAGCCATCTGGCAGGCGGGGAGAGATGAAGTAAGGCTGGATGATGTGCAGGGCAGGGGCCGATTTGAAATCTGTGGCCTCTGTTTTGGGAACACCTCCTCAGCGCCCGCGGTGGGGGGCAGCGCCGCGGGGGTGAAGCCTCCCCAGCACCGCCGCCCAGAGTCAGGAAAACTGTCCGTCCCCCCCCCCATCACCCTGACTCATCCCCGCGCTCGCCAACAACAACGGGAAGACGTGGCTGACCTTCCCGCTCCTCCACAGGGGACACACCACGCTGCCTGTGCCGCTGCCCACAGCTGTGCCCACAAGCCAGGGCGAGATGGGCAAAAGTGCGCAGGGCTGCGCAGAGGTTTTCATTGTTGTGATTTTAATTTTTTTTTTTTTTTTTTTTTTTTTTTTACAAAAAGACACCCTTCTGGTCTGCCTTACAAAAGAGGTGTACACAAACCTGTACTAGAAAAAAAAGAGTTTTCCCAGAAGAAATGGGAAATAACCATGTATAAATATTCTCTCCGAGTTCTTAAAGCTTCAATTCCCGGTTTGCCTGCTCGGCACTTCCTTTGGCCCGGGGGTCCCGAGGGTCCCAGCACCTCGGCCGGGCCTTATTGCTCACATCAGCTTCCAGGGAGTTGAGAGTCACAGGCCATGCTCCGCTAAAGGACCCTTGTTACCAGCACGTGGACGTCCCTTAGCCGAGTCACCAGCAGCTTTCTTTTTAGCAGTAGCTAAAAGAAGCTCACCCAAACCCCAAATTAAAACCCAAACCCCCTCTCTTTCGCTACCCACATTCTACGTAGAGTCACAGAAATCAAGGCACTGAGCAGTAAAATTAGTGTCTCCTCCTGAAACGTGGCCACTTCTCGGAAATTGCACGTTATGGGTTTGGGGGTTTTCTGCCTTAATTCAGTTAGCTCCTCAGTGTTCCTCTCCCCGGAGGGACACGGCCAGGTGCCACCGCTGGAGCTCAACCCTCGTCTGTCCAGGGATCTCCTCGCCCGGCAGCCCCTTCCCGCCTGGCTCAGAAATAGGAGGGTTTGAGCCCTGGGGTGTTGTTGTTGCTGGGGTAGTGCGACTGCATGAGCGGGACCTCGCACTCGGAGCCGCCAGAAAGCATTGCTGCCTCCGGCACCTTGTGGCCATGGCTGCTCAAATCCCCATTTTCCAGGCAGGCTTTCACCCCTTCCAGCTCCAGCGGGCTCGCGTCCACCCCAGTGCCGGCATGCGCCTTTGCCCGGCGGTGCCGGCGATAATACATGCCGGCAGTCACCACCACCACCAGCAGCAGCACGGCGGCCAGCGCTGGGACGATCATCAGGGTGAGGTTGCTGTCCTTGCTCTGGGTGACGGGAGAGTGCTGCTGGTGGCTCACCGGCAAGGTCTGCGCCTCGGCGCAGTGCTCCTCCTTGGAGACCTTCTCCCCCAGGGGCCCGATGCAGACACGGTAGGTGCAGTTGGGCTTCAGCGCCCGCACCGTATACTCAGAGAGTGAAGCCGGCAAACGCAGCATCACTGGCCGCTTGTCTGGCCCAGAGAGATTTCGGTAGCTCAAGCGGATGCCCTTCAGCTGCGCTTTGGACTGGACATAGTTCTGCAAGTCCACTTTGAGGGAGGTGCTGCTGACCTGCGTGATGCTGATCCGCCGGCTGGGTGGCGGTGCCTGCGTGGCCGGGGACGGTGTCGTCCCCCTCACCTCCGCCTCGCAGTACACCCCGGCAAAGCCCACCGGGCACAGGCACTCCAGGTGGTTCTGGGCACCCGCTTGTCCTCGGCAGAGCCTCTTTCGGGAAAGGCAAACGTCCGCCTCCTGCTCCCACAAGGAAGGTGCAGGCCCTGAAAGCTGTTGCTGCTCTTC
>JANHGO010003953.1:0-25967 GCA_024606505.1 Aquila spilogaster | reverse complement strand
TTGTGCGGAACTTCCTATGCATCAGTTTGTGGCCGTTTCCCCTCGTCCTATCACCACGCACCGCTGAGAAGAGTCCGCCCTCGTCCCTTTGCCTTCTGCACCTTAGATATTTGTACACATAGATCAGGTCCCCTCTCAGTCTTCTTTTTTCAAGGCTGAAACATTCAACAGTATGAAGTTCATATCACTAGGTGTGAATCAAACCTATCATGCAGGCGCTTGGCATTCGGCTTTTGAGTGATATTTAGAATCATAACTGATCCAGTATGACACAGAGCAGATGAATGTGTGCCATTTTGTCACAAAACGAGATATTCTAATGGTACATGCCTTCAGAGCCTTCCCTCTGAACAATAACATTGTTAAAAGTATCATTCATTCATTGGATTATTTGCCTTGTGTGTTTCACATTTGGATTTCTCACTTGATGACTGTGGTTCATAATACCTCCTATGCTTAACAATGTTTTCCTTGCTTACAGCGGTGCTGAAGTATATTATGCATGTTATTGCATGAGAAGGAAGTAACAAGAATCCACTCATTGCCTGTGATTACATTTCACCAAATCAAATAATCATTTCAGTTCTCAAAATGCTGGAATTTGTAAGGTCCTACTGCATAACTCTTCCTGTGTATATATATATATATCCACACATACACACACACAAAGAAGAGGAACTTCTGTACAAGTTATGGTCATTTTATGCAATTTGTGTAATATTGGACCTGTTGTGGATGCTCTGTTATACTGGATTATGGTATCATTATAACTAATGCTGCTGCCACTGCATTTGTTGTAATAATACTAGGTTTCTGTATCACAGGATGCAGAAACCAGAGTTGTATCCTGCCACTCCACCAAGATAGATATCTCTGGAATGGGACAGCAACACAGCTAAACTGTGGTGAGGATTAGACTAGCTATGGAAAGCTTCTGTTATTATAATATAGGTTTTTACGGGCCAACATCCAACTCAGATGGACAACCATCACTCTGGCACAAACGAGCAGCCTAGGTAGCATGTGTCTACCAAACATTAGGCAGCAAATTACACTGCACCATTTCTTTTCCTGGTGGACAAAGACAGGGCTTACAGGAATTCAGACTGCTTAAGCCAGACCCTTACACAGGTTGGCTCCATATAGGAACCTCTCAAACTTCCTGAGTGCAGGAAGATTACCTGAACACCTCCCACAACGCATGTTTTTCTACTGACTCATTGAACTTTTCAATTTTCAGTGAGGTGTAGTAAAATAGAAGACAAGCTTGTATATTTTTTTAAACTTTTCTTTTGGGAACCGTCTTCCTTAATAGCTGCTGTAGAAAAGAGAAACGTTGAACTGCAACTAATTAGGATTCTTTATTCCTAAGAACTTAGAGGGCGGGTATTCATTCGGTAACCATCTATCAATGCACTTCTCCCTCTTGTAGGTTCATCCTGTAAACATTGGATAAAAATAATTTCTTTTCCATCTTTCCTTAGATAGGTTTTTCAAACACAAAGTTGTCTGTCTCCTTTGGAAGAACCACAGGAGAGTCAGAAACCGTTACAAACACAGTCTGACCTTTTCCAACAGTTGCATTTTACTGCTGATTTATACCCTCCCAAGAGGGAAACTCATTTTTCTGTGACCATTAACTGCAGAAGCAGTCTTAAAAACTACACTCATAAGCTGAGAAGTCTCAGCAGTACCTGGAAATATATCTAACTAGTGACATTTAAAGGACTCAATTCAAATGTCATCATTTCTACAGAAAATAGGTATCAAAGTGTCTGTATCAGAATAAGAAAATAATCTAGATGTTCATGCAAAATACAATGAAAGAAGAGAATACATGTATGGAATAAATTTTTCCCCTCAAAGTAGTCTCTCTAGGCTTAGCCTTCAGAGAGTTTCTTTCCACTTGCTTAGATCTGAGTTTAGAATTGGCTTAAACAAAACAAGTTCTCAAACTGCTTGAGAAGTTAGTACCCTACACTGCCCCTGAACCTTCACAAGAACAGAGTAGGTTAGTCACAAAACAAGTTCCTTACCTCTATCTCCCAGTGAGGACCTGATTCATTTTCTCAGCAGTCTTTACCAGGTGACTCTGAAGTGTGACATGTGAGTATACCCACCTGGTGGATGACAAAAATCCCAGCTGTCAGAAGCATCACTTGGAGCACTCTGATGGACTGCTGGGTATATTGGATGTATATCAGGTTCACTGCATAAAATGAGTGACAAAGGATTAACCACTTTATAACACCAACACCACCTTTTTTTTTTTTTTCCTACCATCAAAGCACAAATGCTCCCCTGCAAAGAAAAGGACAAAGCAACTGCATTAACACCGTCTCAGAGACCAGCCCTCTGGCTGAAGTTCTTACCTTCTTCTGCTCGAGGTCTCTGATGATCTCAGGATAGAGGAACTTACAAGTTGACTGCTTCTTATGAATTGGTTAACAAGCAGCAAAAATACACTCTGAGAAGTTTTTATCTACCAAATTTATGCACATGAACTGCATTTGAAGACTGCAAGACAAGTTCTCAGCTGGAACATGGCCTTGCAGAATGCTGCAGCACCATGTTGATTCTTATTTCTTGAGGACACAGCCTGCTCACTGGGAATAGTTTGAAGAACGCAGTCTTCCTTCACTAAGCTTTTCAGTTGAAGTTACTGAAGAATTCTTTGACTGCATGGTATTGTGTTGTAAGAAGATATACTCTTATTAAAAATGTTACATAATCTCATTAAAAGTAATCCTCTGTAGCTGCACCCAGACAGATACAAGCTCTCATAGGGATTGGGGAACCACTGTCAGCATCTAACAAAGTCACAGAGGCTGTAACTAAAGAAAAAACACTAATGAAAGTGTAGAAGTAATTGACTTCAACAGTCTGAAGAAAATACTGAAAATTGCAGGTGCCTCTGGTACTGACTTAGGGCCCCATCAGCTCCTATTGGGGAATATAGCTGAACTGATATAAAGACATCTGAATTGTGTTTGAACGTTTTTCGCTTTTAAATATGCTATTCCCTTTCTCCATACATACATCCAAACACTTCAGATGATATAACACAATTTATTGAAGCTGTAAGTACCCATGTTAGGAAAAACTCCAGACAGACAGATTCTCATTGAAGAAATAGTATGCTGTCAGAGGAACATCCCTGTCTCCTCAGTCATTATTTCTTGCCTAAGCAACTGCTGCTCCGTATAAATAGTTCAGCTTTTTAGAATGATTGTATGATTAATAAAAATGTGCTGTGCTTCCAGAAGGCATGTGGAGTGTTTGTGCATGATATTATTAAAGAGTTAAAGTCTGTGGGATCTGGCTGAAGAACAGCAATCTTGTTGAGGTCCAGCTTGTCCAACCCTTCGAGAGAGCTGGACTCACACGAGAGTGATGTTGTTAACAGAATTAAGAAAAAGTGGTGTCGCTGATAAGACCATGAAAGAGCAATGCCAGCTGTAGGTCCTTGGAAGCTGTAAAATTGCTTCTAAGAAGTTCTTTGATACACCAGGCAAAGTGTCATTATGAATATCAATAACCATACAAAGGAGAAGGTTGACTCACCCAGCTAGTGATAAGATCACTGGCTTCTTCTCAGGAAGTGGCCTTCATCCACGAGATGTTCTCCTTTCAGATGTTAGGCCTTAAATGAGTCCAGGGAGGGGTGGACACTGAGACCACTTGCTCCGGACACAGGAGAAGCTTATTCCTGTACTTCCTCGGCCAGCCACCCCCTTCACCAGGTGCTCAATCATCAGTTCAGGCCATGACATAACAGTTCCCTTACACCAGGGGAAAAAAGATGGGTAATTCTTCAAAGACCATGATCTGAAAAATAAAGGACATTTGTGGTTGTTCCCCACACAAACACCTAAAGAGCATCCAATTGCTTGGGTAAGCTACCTGGCTCCACTCCCCAGTATCTGGGTTAGACATCAGACACAAAGGTAGGCAGCTGAAACTAGTAAATTGCAGAGACTCCTTGAGCGAATGTTTGTTCCTGCAAGCAGTTTTAGCCAATAAGAATGTAAGAATCTCTTCCTCTTATAATGATATTGTTTACTTAAGATAAGACTACTAGTGTTAAGAACTGTTAGCATCTGTGTATGGCAAAAGAAGGCAGTGACAGTACCTTCTAATGGGATACAAGCACTACAGAGCAACAGCAGGCAACAAAGAAGAAAAACTGGCTTACCCCTTCCAACAACTGATAACAGCTCAAAAAGAGTACAATCTCTATCCAGAAAGATACTATTCCCTCAGCTGCTAACCCTTAAATGAGGGTGAGGAGGGATGGATCCAGGCTCTACCCCCTCTGGTCACTCAGGTGCATTGCTTGCGGAGCTCCCTGGGTTAGCCATAACTTCTCATCTGGTACTCAGCCATTGGTTCAGGCTGTAACCTCGCAATTCCACTGTAACCTGTGAATGCATTCATAGGTAACTAACCCAGTTTTGTGCATACATCTCTCTTGGTCAAACTGCTCTTGTTGCAGTTCTTTCAGACCTTTTGCCAATGGAACTGTAACAATTACAACCTGTTTTATATTTGCTGAATGGTAACCAGACTTTCATCAAAAGATGACATGCTGTTACATCAAATGTTTTTGGAGTATTTTTCCCTGCCACCTCCCAAAAAACCCAGCGTGATCTGGGGAAAGCATACTTAAAAAACAGATGTTTTGTTTCTATAATTGTGCCAATACCCATCTGTAGCTACTGTTGCCTATAGAGTTTTTTTGCAAATAAACGAGTTCTCTCACTGGGCATAAATCTCATGGCTACATTACTGTGGTACTGAACCCCAGCTAACAGAGGGTATTTTAGTACTAGCTTAGGAATGTGTTTAGCACAGCAACATGGTTCCCAGTCAGTAGGCAGTGTAAGCTCGTGGCTGCCTTCAAATGATTGTGTAGACATTCTCTATTGCAGTTCTGTAAGATGGAGAAAAGAAGTCAAATTATAACCATAAATGACATAAACACAAAAACAGTCACTGAGATCTTAGTGGCTAATTCCATCTCTCTTGGTGTCTCTGACTCTCAGCCCAATCCTTTTAAAGGTGACATTTGTTTATAAAGTATGCAAAACTTATGGATCCTTCAGTTCATGTGACTTTGTCGAGTTACGTGTTTCCTCTCCATCCATCCAAATATATACATGTTTCAGTGCATTCAAAAATGTTTATTTAAGCGATAATAATAAAAGTAAAAATCCAAATGCATTTCAATATCTTCTGTATCTTACAGTTTTTTCTCTTTCTTCTCAATTCAAACTACTTTGCCTCAGCCATCTCTCAGTAATTCTAACAACGCTGCCAGTTATCTATTCTTTCTGGACATTAAACTTTGTCTTTCAGGATAAATCAAGCAACATTATACTGGATAACAGCTAAACCTTTGTATTTGCTGACCCATATTCCACCTGAAAACAACTGTGTGATCTTTTTCAGAAAAACATTTTGGCACTTTATGTCAGATTGCAGTATTTCTATTAGCACTGAATGAATCCCTCAACACAATTCAACCAAAAAAATGAGAAAGAGGTCATTAAACAAATCTGTGCAATTAATCATCTTAATAAAAAATATTTATTTCATGACTAGCTGAACAAATGAATATAATTTCCCATGGATTTGCATGCTACATCTCTTGTACTCAGACTCCACTCCTTGCCACAATGTAATTAGCTCTTTCTCTATCTGCTTTATGTTTGACTGAACAAGAAATAGCAGGTTGCATTGATCACATGGATGCTGCATCACAGAGCAGAAACACAGCTCTGTTAAAACAGCTTTTCCTTCACAGAGGAATCACTTCGGTCTTTCTAGACACCTTCCAATTTTCTTAAAGCTTACAGAAAATAACGTGTTCAAGATTTCTCTCTGTGTCAAGCACATTTAATTTCTCTGTCCCTTGTTTTCAAACAGATGTAAAATCTCCACACCTTTCTTAAATGAATTAAAAAAATATGAGACAGGGAGGCTATGCAAATTTTGCTTCCTTGCAAATCCAGCTAACACACCCACTCATTCAGCAGACTGCATGAATATATCTCCTAAACTCTTATGCTCCATTTTTTAACTGCCTTACCAGTATATGCCTTGGAGCTGTTAGAAATATCATCTTCAGTTATTTGTGTTAGCTGTATAATGCTGGACAAACATGTTGCAACAGTTAATACCTCTGTCTGAAAGGCTTGGGAGACTTTGGGAGACTTTGGGAGACTTATGCCAAATTAAAAAAAAAAAAAAGGAAAAAAAAAAAGATAAATAAAACTGAATGCAACGCAAAACATTCACAAATTTATAACAAAAAAAAAAAAATTTGGCCATAGTCTTATAATTATGTCAGCTTCAGCCCGGACAAATACAGATCCAAAAAAGTTAGCTCAGAACAGCGGCTGAAAAACCCTCAATGATCCCTTGACATTTTCAAACATTAAATTAAGAAGTTTCTCCTGATAGTTTTCAACTTGGCAAGCTGATTTTGCAGAGAGTAGGGCAAGCTTTCTGCTACTGGCAGAGCAATACAGAAAAGGATATATTTTGAGGAGAAAGAAGACATCTGCCCTGTATGTTGCCCTGGGAAGCAGTAGAGATATGGAACCTGATGAGAAGAAAGTGGGCCATTGCTATGTCCACACATGGCTGGAGTGAATGCATCTTTCTAAAGGTCTGTTGTGCTGCTAGAATCATATACAACAGGAATGTTTTGCCCTCTTCTAATCCTTGTAGGAACCATTCACTGCTTCTGGAAGGTATTTACCTCTGGGATAAGAGTGTAAGATTATGTGTAAGATTGGTCCAGGACAATTTGACTCAAAATATATATATATGCCAGAATAAAGTTGAAGGAAAGTTGTTAATTGCTATCCCACAGAGAAAAAGCAACATTACTGGCATGGGAAAGCACATTGCAAAAGGTGGTCTGGCAGCTTATTTGCAGCTTATTTGAATGCCATTTCTTTCTTTATGATCAGGGATCATGTTGGATGTTTTTCTTCATACGAAGGGCATATGTTAAATACAACATGAACTCTCAGCTCCAAATCCCTTTGTGGTAATGGAAGTCTAGAGTTAACTCCACAGCCTTCTGAATCTGGTTTATAGAGCTTAGTCAAAAGAGCTGCATAGCTCTTCTCATGTATTTAAGAGGATTGTAATATAAATGAAGGAAAAAGTGGGTCACAACTTTGGCAACCCTTTTTCCTTCCCTCTATTTTTGGTCTCAGAGTTAAAGCCTTCAACATTTCCTTGTATGGACAAAACAATTAACAAAAGAAAACAAACCTTACAGTGGAGGCAACCATACAACCAAAGTTGCTTTATTTTACCAGTGAGGAAAATACATAAAAATGGGCAACAGCCCATAAAAACCCCAATATCATACCACATATGGTGTGAACTGATAATATTAGCCTAGGTGATCTGCAGATAATGTCTGGGAAATGTTAACAGTAAAACTGTATGTGCTGAAGGCCTCCAAAGTTTAAATAAATATTCCTAGTAAATGTTATGAAAACCTCTACTCCTTTCATGAGAATGTGTTCCAAAAAGGCTAAAGGAGATATGGTTTATTTACATGAATCCCATTTTGATCTTCAATAAAAATAATGTACAGGCTGCGTTGAACAGGATGGTACTGCACACCAAGCAGGACAAGGGACAAATCCCATTCATCTCAGCCTGTGGAAGCAGGAGATAATATCATCCTAGAAAAGCAAACAAAATTTTGTCCCATGTATGCTCCAGTTTTGCAGCCTCCAAGGCACTTGAAAATGAAGGTTCAACTGATATGTCTGTAGGATGGAATCCTGTTCAATTCATTCCCTTTATAAAAACTATAAAAACCATAAAAAAACAAAAGAGAAGAGAACTTGTTTGGAATAGCTGTGTTTGCACACAAGGCTGAAAATGTTCGCAGGTCAGCATGGACAGGGTTCCTCTGATCATGGCTCAGCAAGACAGTGCTCTCTGCTCTGCAGACCTAATGTTTGTCCTGGGTTAAGCACGGTCTAGTGTGGCAACAAAAACAGAAGAGGTTTAGTGAGCTCAGACCAAGGAGCTGGGATGGTGAAATGGGTCTATGATGTTTCTTGGGCTGGTAGACCTAACAAAGCTCTAGGTGGGGGTAGAGACAAGAAGTTTCAGATGCTGCAAATGGGAAAATTTTCAAGAAAGTACATGAACGACGTTTCCTACCTCATCTCCCATCTTCCCAAGAACTCTTTCCCTCACAGAAAATCTCCAGCCACCCTCTCGCATCTCCCTGTGTGTGCAGCATGTGTGGCCAGAGGAAGAGGCAGGAGGAAGGAAAAGTGTGTGAGGACCATTTCCCCTGATGGACTGCTACATAGGGCCAAACTAGCTGGAGGAGGAGGCTTGCTGCCAGACTGGTGTGGGCTGGCCCGTGGGTCAGGGAGACAGGGCCTTAGAACAGCCTCACTGCCGGAAATCCACCTCCAAGCCTTCTGCTCCACGTCAGGAGAAGACCTTGGCAGGACGAGTATGAATACTGGCCAGAGCCAGCTTTTCTCTTGCTGCTCCCCATCACCTCCTACTGCTCGGAATTTATTTATCCTTGACTGAAAGTCCCATTGTTGTTTTTTTTTATTTACTGATGAACAAATTCCTCTCAGATTTTGGATCAAAGTTTCCATACACCCTGAGTTTCAAGTGATCTGTTTAAGACAGTGGGTCGCCGAAGTGCATTAGAGATTACCTATGCCCTTGCACAGTGGTATCAGGCCTTGAGACTGGAGCTGCAAGGCACTGTGAGCTGGCATAGAGCTGGGGGCAACACAGAGAGAGAAGCAGATGCTGGGGCCATGGAGAGGGCAGAGCTACTTCCGTCAGGGCCAATTGATGCCATTTTCTGCCTGAGAGAACTAGACCATTTGATTGACCAGAAAATCTCATTTTAAAATATTCAATCCATGGCATGATGTAGCAGTTAGAAACGTAACTGAGCGACCCGCATTTTCAGATTTTGAAGGCTAAAAACCTGAAATCTCAACAGAATCAAGTTTGTCATTCTCTAATTTAAATGAACAAATTCATTTTCATCAACTGATTTGCTTTAAGGCTGACATTATGTCCGTTCTTGTGTCAGTTCTCATACTTATGACTGAGTTACAGAGCCTGAAATAAATAAATAATGCCAAGCCATGAACATATCCCACTTCTGTAGCATTTTTAACTTTGCATGAATATAAAAATAAGTATTTGCCTTTGATTAATAAGTTTTAGCTTAGTTACATAATTGTATCAATTATCTTTCTTGGTGCTTGTTTACTTGAAATTAAATGGCAGAGAAAATATGTGTCTCATGAGAGCCATGTGAATTATTCCATTAGTGGAACTGGATAAGTAAACTGCTCTTTGGATTTTTGTGCTGCGTGACTTAGGTGGAACACCTAAAGACAGGAAATAAAATTTTATTCTTTGCCAGGCTGTGTCTGTCTATAAACAGGTCACACGGAGAGGGGAAATAACAATGAAGAATGTTTGAAATACCAATTCTTCTCTTCTGGCTTCTGCCCATACCCGTCTTGTGCATGATCCAGTTTTTAAAACCTGAATGCTGAAGACAATATGAACTGTACGATGTCTCTGCTAATGTCATAGGATGACAAAATCACTTTATTTTTTTTCATTACTAACCAACCAATTGCTGTATTTTACACAGGTAAGGCAGGATTGTTTATTAACTTAGTTATCTTCATAGTTACATCTGTTATTCCCAGATCATTCACTGCATACGGAAATTTAACTATCAGATGAAGCATCTTTGACAAAAGATAAAGTTGTGAAAAGCAGGTAGTTTCCCAGCAGTCCTTTGTAATATTCATAGGATGCCAACCTCAATGACCTAGGGTTAAAAAATATTAAGTTGAAATAAACTAAAAATATCAGCAGCTTGAGTATTACTTAAAAATCTTGTTTCCCCATGACACAAAAGCAATTTCATTTATCTGCACCATTTCCTTCCATTTTTATTAGCTGTCCAAATCTTGGAAGCAGCTCCGTAAATCCATCTTACTTTTTATCAGTTTGATAGGTCATGCTGAAAATAGATAAAAGATGCTCATGTTTTTCCTGCTACATTTGCAGTTTTGCCAGCCACAAGCATAAAGAAAACAGGAATACAATGCTCATATCCTTGAAATAGTGTAGAAGTTATGAGGAAGAAAAAAAAATTGTTTATTTGTAAGTGACTTGGGACTTTTTGGCTCTGAGAGTGTACTCATCTCATTCTTTTCATACCTTGTCCACAAGTGAAAAGGACAGAAGCTTTGCCTTTTATGCAAAAGGACATTCTTATGAAATAGGAAAGTTTTAGCTTTCAGGCAGAAAAATCTTGAGGCTTTAAGAGAAAACATTAGATGTAGTGAGACTTGCAATGAAATTCTGAGAGCTGGCAACACCTCAGTCAGGCTTGTTCTTCATTTCTATTGAAGCTGAAATGAAAAATGCCAAAACCATACTTCTGGTGCAAAAAGTGATAAACCAGCAGGAAACAGGCTTGCCCAGTCAGCTTTTTTTCTGGAAATAAAAGACCAATCTCTTGTAAAAAATCTACTCATGGTTTCAATGAAGTCAAATTGCGAGATCAGTTCTCACTGACTCCAGGATTAAAACGGCTTGCTCACTTAAAGGTTTGCTCAAGGGAAGAGAGGGTACTCTAGTATCAAATTTAATTTTGAATATTCTTGGACTGGATAAGCCTATACCTCTTGAGAAACATGCTGATGTGGACAAATATTTTTCTTACTGTTTCCTTATCAAGATGAATTTCTGCTTATTAGCTTTGTTGTGGAATATTTGAAACTCACACTGAACATTGTGCTTCTATTTATGATTAAGATAAGCTGATTTTAGCACATTAAATTAAATTTTTGAAATTTATTCAAGAAAGTGAGTTTATTGGGTAAAGGGTACAAACCTAATAGGATGAAATGAGTTAAAATACTGTAGCTTTAAGGCACTCCGATCAACAGTATATAGTACTATGTATTCAGTATCCTTTAAACAAGATGATGATGCTAGCACCAAGTCATATTTGACATCACAAAATACTTTCTGCAGGTAGTATCTTAGGCCAATGCAAGATCACATTACCATGAGAAATGCCTGTGCTGCCACACATCAGTTGTGTGTGCCCACCATGTCTTTCTCATTAGCACTGGCAATTAAGCAGAATCAGAGCAGCTGGATCTCCTTGTACAGTTGCCTGACAACCAAATCAGGTCATTAAATAAACAAACAAATAAATAAATAAAGATCAACATTTATCTGACTCAGTAAGCTGACCTGTACCTCTGTTTGTCCCAAATCTTAGACATGGTAGCAGAAGTATGCATAGAGTGATGGTGAAAAGGTAGGACTACCCTTTCAGCAGAAACCTTAGAAAAGATTAAGCTAATCCTGAAAACGAACCCTGACATTACAAGTTTGTCCAGGCCAGAAAGTCGTGGGTGGTGTGAATGGTTCTGCCTTTCCACTGCCTTGCCCTTTAGGAAACCCTTCCAGCCTGCGGCAACTGGCCTTAAAGAACAGGGCGGCTGAACTGACGAGTCTCATTTGTCAGTGTTTCACCTTTTCTTCCTACAGGTGTAAATCAATGCACCAGGTGCTAAGCAGAAAGCACAAGGGCTGAATTCATTTTTCTTCCTTAAGTCTCCTTTTTACCACTGAAGTAAAAATGAATGTGATCACAGTAAAGAACTCTTTGAAAGTCACGACAGCATCTAGTGCAGCATTAGCTTTTTTTCATGCTACCACAGGGCAAAACTTTGAATTTTCATTTTTTAAGGTGCTTATTTGGTCTTAGTGTAATTTTACTTTCACCTACCTAAAATCAAATGAATTTTAATATTAAAGACAAGATTTCCATTAGGAACCAAATGAGCAATCTGAGGTAGCTGCCAACACAGCGTTTTGTAACTTAGGGTAGCAGAACTGCATACATGTAATGAAAATTTTAAGCAGTTGATTTAAAAGTTTATATATCACAAAGCAAATTCCCCACTACTCTCCTTGATAGTAAGAAAAAATTAAGGAAGGATTTTTTCTATGATCCAGCATGAATTTCTGCTGCTGTAAATGAGGGCCATGAAGTCAAAATTAACTGTGTTTACGGCACTTAAGTGACATATAAGCTCAGATATACCAACAGCTGTTTAATATGAGCAATTGGATACACAGCAGTTCAGTACACTTAGATGCACAGTTTTCAGGAAACAGCTATTTTTTCCTCATTGACAGTGACTATATCCTTGATAAATAATTGAGCATTAAAATGCATTGGAAGACAAATCCTTTTCTAAGCTCATATTTATGACGTTTCCATATGCACTAGGCATCTGTAGTTTCCATTTTATTTCATTACATAGCAGGCTCCTGTCCCACTGTTTTGCCTGTTTCTCTTAACAGAATGCAGAGTCCAAAGCAACAATATGAACAGTGTGCAGTCCAAACATCTCAATTTACCCCCTGTAGATACTTGGTGCATAGTGTGCAAGGCCAAGCGACATATAAATGCTGATGCATTGAGTTCTGACAGCTCTGAAACAGAGAATACTGTCAAGGTCACTAAACGTTTCACAAGCCATGAAAGGAAGATGGCTCAGTTCCTACCACGGGAGGTACATGGCCAAGTTTGAATTTACAGGTCTTGTCCAGTCTAACTATGAGTATCTTCAAAGATGATGGTGATACTACAGCCTCTCTGGACAACCACTTCCAGTGCTTGATCACTCTCCCAGTGAAGAATGCGCCCATTCTTTTCCAGAGATTAAGTTCTGAAAAGCAGGCGATTACAGTAACCATTAGAGCTGAAGAAGAGGGGCTGCAAATGTGCATGGCAGGCCCTGGAGGGACAGATGGCACTGGAGTCACAGAGAAGACTGTTCCTAGGGCTGTGGGAGGATTCAGTTGACATACTGGATGATAGCAGTGGGAGCACTGGAGCTGTGCAGGACTGGAGAATGACAACTGGGTCTGTGAGCATGCAGTGCTTGTAGTTTTTGCTTCTGTCATTTTGAAAGCAAAGGTCTCTTTCTATTTGATTTTCACTTCACCTTGAGGTTAAGATAGTGCTTAAAACAACTCTGTAGCTCATACTGTAGCACAGTGATGATGGCTGTGCAAAGAGCTTATGTGGAAAGGTGTGTTTTAAGGCATCTTGTAAACCTGGATTAACCGACAAAGGCCATTTACATTATACTCTCTAGCCTGAGAGAGACTAGCAGGAACTAGTGATCCTGCAGTGCCTTGACAGACTGCTCTGGGGAGACATATTGCTTGCCTATGTTTAGACTTCAACATAGCACTAGTCATTACAGACATTCATTCCTGAGACCATGTTGCATGAGCAGAGTCACAGGGCCATGGCTGTTAGCTTACTGGCAGGCTGGGTTTTACCGTCAATAATTCCATCTGTTTACAAACATGCCACCTGTTGTCTTAGGGCACAACCAGAAACCAGAACTGCCTTGTTCTATGTTGTGTCTGTGTGCATCATGAATCCATGTGCTACTCATTCAAGGAGCAGTTTTAATCCTGTTGCTTTTAAAGAGTTGTGCTGGGCAGTTCTCATCTTGCTACTTTTAAATTTGGTGACGTATAAAGAAGTAGGACCCCATTTTTGTCAATTTGTTGGATCTGGTTCTGAGAGGGTCCATTGGTTTCAGTGGAGTTGTACAGGTGATTATCTCCTCTTTGTGAGAAGTCCTGTTCTGTAGACAAATGAAAGCTTAAAGGTAAGAGTTCACCTTCTTACCAAGACACTTCCAGAAGGAACAGGAGCTGATGTGCAAGGATTTCCAGAAGGCAAATAACACTGCAAGGAAACATTTTTCCTCTGAGACCAAGACAAGGAAGGGGTGGAAGCGAAGTCCAAAGTATCCTGCAGTCAGTGGTGGAGATTCAAAGATTCCTGGCTAACTGAGCCTTTGTGTGGACATCTATCAGCTAGCAGTGTGTATGGTCTTTAATATTACCTAGAAATTTCAAAGCCTTTGTGCAATAGAAAAACCATTCCCATGACTTTGCTCTTTGGGCAAACATCATCACCTCAAAATGGATAACTTATGGGATGTTGCAAGTCCAGAGGCTATTTCCTTCTGACAGTGCTGTTTAGTCCTTGTGGGGTATCAGGTGATTATTTCATCCTAGATTCACTCTCATCATTGCTCTTATCATAATAAGAAAATGAGATTGATCAGTTTTTTTGCTTTTATCTTCTGATCCCTCCTCATAATTCTAGAAGATTCAGTTAATCTTGGCAGGAGATAGGCTCCCTTCCAGCAGTTGTACTCCGGTGATGAAACATGGATTTCTGTTAAGACTAAGCAGAAGAAACTAGTGATAGGACTAGAGGGAATGGCCTCAAGCTGCACCAGGGGAGGTTCAGGTTGGATATTAGGGAAAAAATCTTCTCTAAAAGAGTGGTGAGGCACTGGAATGGGCTGCCCAGGGAGGTGCTGTAGTCACCATCCCTGGAAGTGTTCAAGAAACATTTAGATGTTGTACTAAAGGACATGGTTTAGTGGACAGTTGGACTGAATGATCTTGGAAGTCTCTTCCAACCTTGGTGATTCTATGATTCTAAATGAGAAAAAAAAAAAAAAAGGAAATTGTGCCAATTATTTGATTTTTTTTTCCCAGTAGTTTGGACTGTGGGGGAAAATAGAAATGGGAATAGGCAATCTAGTTGTAATAATGACTGCAAACATAGACCAGCACTTAACTTCAGGTAAAGCCAAATTAAAGAGATGAAGAAAAAACAAGTAGGCTAAGAAATAGAACAAAGTGCATCAACTAAGATGGAAAAACGTTTTGTGCATGTGCTTGTTTGTAAAACCGATGCACTACCCATCTCAGGCAAACTACTGATGATTTTTTTCCAAATTCTATCATCACTTACCCTGGGAGAAAATGTTTGCTGGAACTTGCTGTATTTCTACCAGGTCTTTAATTATCCAGCTGGGATGCTATTTACAGCCAGCATTTTAAGGCGAGTCTTGGAGGTGCAGTTCCCATTAGCATTAGCATTAATAAAGTGCACATAGTGAAAATAACTATAATCCTTCCGTAGATTAAACACTCGGTGCTGTCTAAACTTTTCCTAATGTTATAAATCTGAAGGCCTTCCTTCAAAATGGGTGCATATACATTTTCTTTACGTATGAGCAATTGCAGTAGTTTTGACTGCTTTGGATGAATAGAAATATCTCTCCAAGACTGATGCTGTCTTCTAGAAAACATACTTATAAATGGGTGGCCTACATAGTGTAGGTGTTCAGGACCTTTGAGAGTCACAGCAAAGAGTCTTTGAATTATGTAATGAGTTTAAAGTGTATTAAAAGAAGTTAATTCTTCATGCAGATAGAGAGCTAGATTGCTAACTTAAAAAACAAACAATGAAACATAAACCAGCACAGTCTGCATGGATATACAGTGAGGGCAGCAGGAGGATGGTTTTGTGAGTTTCATGAATTGTAGACAAACACAGAATGTGATCCCACGAGATCCTTGCTCTCTCTCTGAAACATAAACCTCTGCACGCTCTGTGTGATAGATCTAGTTTTGCTCACAGTGGATATCTTATATCTCTGGCTGTACAAAAAACCTATGTAAAGAATTTCAACATCAGACTTGTAGAAATGCTGTGTTGCTGTGAATGAAATGAAATGCATGTGCAGATAATTGCATGAGGAACTGATGAATGTTTCAAAAATAGAGATATAACTGCAGGTACCCATTGCCCTGCAGACCTCTACTTTTGCTACACCAATATGGGAATCCAGAGAGACAGAAATAGAGCTGAAATCTTCAAGCTAGGTAGCAAAAGAAGGCATTTAAGAAAAAGAAATAAGGAAAGCAAGAAACAATGTAGCCCTAAAATCAATTTTTTCTCTTTAATGTTACGCAGCTGTATGTATAGTACATATATTTAAAAAGAGATATTGAGACAAATTCATGCCCATGAATAAGTGAGTTTCCTGGGCGGGAAAAGCTGGCATTCGTGTTGGCACTGGCCGATGGGATATCTATTCTGCTCCATCTGCAGCAGGAAAGTTGAGCTGCCACCTGTCTAGCATGGGGCTGGTCTGCCTTTGCCATCAATCCTCCCTAGCAGGGTGTGAATCCTTGCCATGTTACTGTCTGTGTGGACACTGCCTCTTCTTCCAGCCACGGAGTGACAACAAACTGCAAACTAATTCTTAAGAGTCATAGAAAGATTTAGTTTTTTCAATCCTCTGCTTTGTTGCTATCACATTTTTAAAGTGTAGTTTGTCTTCATTTGTTTTTTTTTTCCAAATGATTTAGCTATCAGCAAGTTAGACTTAGTTTGTCTGAAGTTTCTTATTTCCAAACTGCGTGGTTTCAACAGAAATTCAGTGCTTGTGAGGTCCTTACCTTACTTCAATCCCACCTTTTATCAGTAGGTTCAGGCAAAAATGGAAAGAGCAGTAACTCAGTCTTAACTCATCAGAAAACATAAGCACACACTTAATTTGATTAAGATCAATGGGATAGTTTACATTCACATGCAGGCTGAGCCAAGGCTTGGTTTAAAAACTGAAGTTCAGTTTTGATGGGACCAATGTGATATCAAGTACATGCAGAAGCTGGAAGAAGGTATCTCCAAATCTCTTTAATAATATTCGAAAATTCATTCTGAAAAAGAGACAGGAGATACAGTTATTGCACACCAGGAAGAACACCAGGAAGAATCCCAAATTTACTTAGAGATATTTTAAGAAGCATAAAGCATCCAGAAAATTTCTTAGTATATGAACTAGTCAAAACATTGAGTGGCATATCCTAAAATAGCATATTTCCATGGAAATCACATGGATTGAGGTCAGCTGAGGCTGGACATTGACCTCTTCTTTACAGATCATGTTATTTATCTTTAAACAATACCCAGGTTGTATAAGTGGAACTGTGAACACTTGAAAACATCTACATTTGCAGGGGAACCTGTTGGATTCTGTGATCACCACTCCTGCCTGCACTTTCAGTTAATCCTTCAAGCAAGGAAGTACCTTTTACCGATAACTCAGAAAAGGAAGCACGTAATAGTACTGACGGTGAGTGAGTGCTAAGAAAACACAAACTCTGTCTCAGGTCCCTCACATGCCCTCCTTTTGTCTGTGAGGGGCCACTTAACTCCACAAGGAGAGCATTCAAAGCAGAAGAGTGAGGTAGCTTGCCAGGCAGCTGATCACTCGGGGTTGCTGCTTGAAGGTTCCCTGAGTTCAGCTGACTGCCTCTACCCACGTGCCACAAACCAAAGACAAGGAGTGCACAGGGCCCTTGGGCAGTCAGAACGCTTGTGGTTCTCTGGTGGCTTAGTCTAAGGATATTGCTATCAAGATAGATTTGAACACAAGAAAAAAAGGGTAATGACTTGACTAACCCCATACTTCTGAGCTTCCCTTACTGACAGAAGCGCCTACACATCCGTTGTGGACCTACAAGTCCTGCCTTTGGTACTTGAAGGTGGAGGACTATACTCAAATCCTGTAGTATATGAAAGGCCAGAGTGGGCAGTGGGGTTAAAGTCTGAACCTCCAGTGAAGCCAAGCACCAGGGCTAATCTACACAGCACCTCTTCTCTATGCTCACCAGCTCAATCCCAGCTGAAGCTCTGCAGTGGGTTTGGTAGTTATGTTACTGGCAGGATTCAGGGGTGACTGGCTGAAGCTACGTGTATCAAAACATGGCTATTTGGATTACCACAGAATCTGGTGACTTCTCCATTATTTCCCACCTCTAAAGCAGTGCTTCATTTCTGCATGAAAGGGTTTATCTGCTTAAGCGGTTATCAGCTTGTGACTTCTGTGGCTATCCTATGTACTATTTCTAAGATGATTAAGAAAAGTAAACTTTTCTTTCCTAGATCTGGTAAGATTTCTGTAAAGATCTATGCATCTATGGGAATATTTTAGGGATCCATAACTTGAAAAAGGTTGAAAATGTCTGCTACTTTAAAGCAAAGCTACTTTCACCATAAATCATTTGTCTCTGCATAGGAATTATGTTGTGAAGTGTTGAATGCCTGCATTGTACAGATGGCAAATGACTGGAAATAATCTTTTTTTAAATCTCTGTCTGATACAGTTGGGTTCTTTTACTGAAAAGAGCATCAGGAAACATCAGCTAGAAGTGACCCTAAACTTGACATGTCTTGCTTTTCTGAACAGCTGCTTCTGCTGTACTTGTCATCACAGTGTTGGATGAACTTCCATGGCTGTGTTTAACAGCAGGAATAATATCTTTTTTTTTCTTTTTTAAGCAGGAAAAGTGTGCATGTTGGAGGGATTTTTATTCATTTATTTTTGGTAAATATGTATGTTTTTCATTTGAGCAAGATCAAAGAATGTGGCAGTGACTGGAGCACCTGGCTCTTCGGGAGAGCCCTTCGTTTCTGGTGGATTCCTCCCGTGGGCTCCATTATTGACACAATGTCCACACGTTTAAGCTCTCCCCTTGTAGCAGAGCCTTCATCACCTCAGAAGAGTTTAAAGACTGACTAGAGCAGAGACATATTCTGGGTCTGGGTTTTGGACAACTATCAACGGTGACAAAAAGGATCAAGACTGAGCTTGCTTAGAAGTCCTACAGGAAACTGATGTGGGAGATCTCCATGTCTCACCTCTCAGCCTAGACTGTGTAACAAGAAAAGCCTCATCAATTTCCTTCAAGCAGCATCAGAGCTCACAAAATCTCACTGAGCTGTCTCTTGAAGGGTGCAAACACATGCCTACACATAGGTAGAACTCAGGGCAGCATATGATCTGCCTATGGAGCAGAGACTTTCTGGGAGGGTTGGTCAGATGAGTTACAGAGAGTTGTCTCATCAAAAATCCAACTTTACTGATTCCATCATCTGACTCAAAAGCTTTCTCCATTATTCTTCAGCAGCAAGCTATGTGTGGTATTTGGATAGATGAAATTGTTCAGAATACTCTAGATGTTGCACAGGCTAGGTGTGCTTAGTTCGGAATACTTCCCTGCAGCCTGAGAGCCAAAATTGGCCCATCTACACTGACACAATTCCCCTGACTTAGGTGAAGTGACAAAGCTGTAACTAATTGGGCTAAGCATGCAAACGTTCGCTGCGCACAGCCAAAGAATAACCCTGGCTCCAAATGTTTTTTCCTGAATACATTTTCATGGTACCTGGCCTCATTTTAGCCTGAACAATACATTTTTTATCTACAGATACTAAAAATAGCTCAAGTACTAATTAAAAGAGAAAAACAAGCTGTGACAGAAAACAATAAAGGCAAGGAAATGTGAAAGCATTTTCACATAGCCAGCAGCTTCCCTGGCACCATTTCTAGCTATGAAGAGGGTTATTAGCAAGCCCAGAATTATATAAACAGCTTCCTCTGCCAGCTCCTGGACAACAGAATCATCATTTACTTACAAATTATTCAAGTCAGCAAAATCCACCTTTTCATTAGACCAGTGGAAAGATTGGCAGAGGTTTCTAAAAGTGGGATTATGATCAGAAAAAAATGACTCTCTTTCTCAACCGTTCAGTGCCCTAATTTCATACACTCACTGCTATTCCTGCTTTCTTCACTGACAGGAAAGGGTGTTTATCGTGGTGAAGACAGCGTGTTCATTAGCTGCAGGAGGGGTAGATGCATTCCTCCCTGAAAAGTGCACTGTCAGAATTGTTCACTAGCTCCAAGATGCTGAATCTTTGCTACTAGAAGTGAAAATGGAGAAAGGAATAAACAGATTCAGTTTTGGACTACGCTAACAATGGTTAGAGTTTTGCACAGAGTTACTTCACACAGTAAGCAGTGCAAAGATGATCTGGAGTTAATGAGGAATTTTGCATGATTTTAAATGATAAGCTATGCACCTCTTCAGCTTTCTAACCTGCTGCAAAAGGAACCAAAAAGGCCAACATCGGGGCTCCCATTTGCTGTGTGATGGAGCAGTGTGCATGCTCTCAGGTGCAAGGGAAGCAGAGGTTGGGGATGTGGGAAACTGTGGCACTGGGAGCCCTCAGACAAAGCAGAAGGCCCTGGTTTAGTAAACTGCATACCATGGAAGGAGTATACAGTCCTACCAGTGGGATATAATCAGGTTATGCAAGTGCTCAAGTGCTTTGCTGGATAGCGGCTGTATCTCTCAGTATTGCTGGCTCCTATCTTAAAATGGTAATACTGATACCTCCATCAAGATGGGAAGCAATTGATTTTGTCACAGCTACAGAAAAGATGGGGTCTATAGCTACGAAACAACCCAACAGAGGGAGAAATAGGGTAGTATGTGAAGTAATATCTTGGGATGCTAATTTTTATAATTAGTTCTGTTTTGAAGAATGATTGTGTTAAATAGTTGCCTTCTCTCACTCTGGCTGAACATGTGCATTTCAAAAAGAAAACCACCTGACAAACTCTGCAGATAACAAATGGGAATCAAGTGGCCCTGCTCCTCATGCATTGTGAGTAGATGCCTTCACACCTGAGCAAAGTCTTTGAAAGCACTATTTGGCCTGAAAAATCAGAACAAGCTGACTCTCCCAGACCAGGAGTTAGCAAAGTCATCATTTTATGCATCACTGCTTCTGCTGAAAACACTGTGTCAAACATAGCCAGGTACTTACTGTGCTCTCCTAAAAGTGATTAGTGGGGAATATTGTTCTCAACATCACTAAGACAGAAACAACACAAAACAAAACAAACAGGACTGGAATGACCTCATGATGTCATTTCTAGGTTATAACTGTATTTAGGATTAAAATAAAACAAGAACTAACGTGCAAAAGTATACTTACAGCTGAGCTACTATTAATTCATAATCCACATTCTCTTTATTCAGACAAAATATATGGTTGTGGCCTGGTAGACTGAGGGAGAAGTCCCACAGGAGGCACTGGCCAAGCCAATGTAACCATGAATTGCTGCTGGTGGACGCAGCAATCCTGCTTGCCATTGCCTTGCTGCCCTGGGCTGCCTCCCCATCCTCGTATTGGTTCACATACTTCAGTTCAGCTCAACTCCCTGAACCTGAGATAGGCAAACTCCCAAAAAAGCCACAACAGAGATATTTTTCAACCCCGCTAAGGCTGAGCGTACAGATTTGCCTGACATTTTCTGCTCAGCAGTAGCTCTGTGTTGACCCCAATACTTGGAAATTTCTTCAGTAACCTTCAAGGAGAGTGAAGGCCTTTAGAAATCAGCAAAAATTGTTCTGACAGATAGCTCTGCTCTGTTCCCACTAACCTCCAGAATTCAAGCAATTTCATGCATCATTACCAGCCCCAGCCAAAATCAATGGTTGTAATTGAGATGCAGCGTGTAAATGTGGCTCCCATGACAGGACTCCATCTGTCAGGTCTTCCAGGGCAAAGCAGATGCAAGGTAAAGGCTGTTTCTACAGGAGGTGACTTTTCCCCAGGTACTTAGCATGCTCTCTTACAGCAGTTCAGTGTATAACAATTCAAGCTAGTCATTGAATATCTAACAGTACGGTCTATGAAACCATAAAAGCTTTCTTTTATGTCATTTGCAGTGTTCCTACAGTAACTGGTTGTTAGTGAAATTTACCTCATTTTTCTTACCTATGAAACAGTGCTGTTGCTTTAAGCAATGTCAGCAACACCATGCTTTGGCTATTCACCTGAGTGGGGATTAATTCTTATCAGGAGAAAGTTGCTTTTTCAGAACAATGGGAACAAAGGCCTCTGAAGCCAATGCAGGCTGTGGCTGACTGGTGTTCCCAAGCATGACACCTCTGCAGAACAGAGACAGCCTACAGCCTTTGTGGTCACATCATTCATTGCGTTGTCCCAATTTAAAATTGAAGCAGGTTGCCTTTGGAAGGGCATTTCTGCAAAATAAATAAAGAACTGTGTGCAAACACAGGTCTAAAAGAAAAAGAAATGCCCTGCAAGATCTTTGAAGTCTTCTCATTTAGTTGCCTTCAGATTAACCTCCTAGCAGCAAACAAAAATGAGCTCCATTTGTGCAAGTTAGGACTTTCCAGAGAGTTTGCTCGTGAAGAGGTGTGGGCATGTGGAATGCTATGGGCTGACAGATAATATATCTGAAAAGTACTTTGAAGTTGCGCTGAATAGTCCCTATATCAGGCCTTCAAAGGCACAGTGGCTGTAAGCTAAACCTGAAAAATAAAAGAAAGGTATTTTATTATCAAACATATACTTTGTTCCCAGACACAAGCCTTTCCCAGTTGCAGGTGTTCTCAGTCTTCTGCCTGATATTACAGGTAGAGGTGCTCAATGGGAATGGACCAAGTGTGGCTCTGCTTTACATTCTTCCTTCAGAGCATAAATACCATAGTAAATGGTAGAGCTGGTAAGCATGGTAAATAATTGAGACTAGTGCTCTTTCTAATTTACTGCTGAGACTCATTTGGCTCAGTTTTGTCCTTGTGGTATTAAAAACCAAGGAGAACTCCATTTAAGGCAATGGGAACAATTTGCTTGGAAGTACGAAAACAATGGAATGAGGCTCATTGGAACCATTTACATATTAGAGCAACTACTTGAGAAACATGTTTCACAGTCTTGTTTTTTCTGCCCTCTTACCATACAATTCTGCAGTTATGTCGTAGTTTTGGAACTTCCCTTTTGAATAGCAAAAGCTAAAATAGGGAAGAAATTATAGAAAAATACAAAAATGGCTGGCAACTTGAGCTTGAGAGGGTTTTCAAAATCCCACAGCTAGCAGCAATGTCTTGTTTTGAGAGAACTACAGCACAGTTCTGAGATTCCTCCTCACCTCTGGGAGCAAGGAGAATTATTCTGGCACCAAGAGCATGTGCAGAACAGACCAGTGACTGCCTTCAGTGCTTGCAGTGAAGCTTACAGCTTACAAGGAGGACAGAGCAAAGGCTCTGCTCATTCCCTAAGCTTACCTACACATCCTGTTTACATCTGCCTTTCCAAAACTGCTTTTCCTTATAGTTAAAGATGTCTCCATGGCAAAAAGATAACCAATAGCAGGGTATGACCAACACCTCCTTTCTGTGGACTCCCTCATGGCAAGAGAAAGAGATCTCTGCTTGTTTTGCTGGAATTGCCAGTAGGGGTTTCAGTGCTGCTTCAGTGCCCCAGAACACATTGCTATGTTTTTGTCATTCACGCTCAGGAGCTGCCCAGCGCTGCCCCTAATAGCAAGGAACTAAACTGGAACAGGGAAAAAACAAAGTATTTGCTAGAATAAAGTGAGTATTTTTCTCTCCCGTAATTAAGATTCCTCTTTCTGGGTGCATTGAAGAAACCACTTTACTGCACCTAGTAGAAATTTTAACACTTTTCATTCCTTTTCTGCTTTCTTATAATAGGTCATTGCAGAAGCAGATTTTTGGTGTTTTTTTTTTCTTCTATAAACATATCCTCTAAGATAAAGTTACTTTTTACTCTGTTCCCAACTCATCCAAATTTTACTGAATTATCTCTTTAGCATAAGTCTTCTGCACACAATTAATCTGCTTATAAAGGCAGTTTCTACATCAATTTGCTAATATTGTGCCTTTTAGGTGAACCACAGGAATCTCATAGCAGAAAGGAAACACAAAGAGGCCTTACTGCTCATACACCGCCTTTAAGGACGGCAGGCTGCACATCTTGTTCTCCTCTCACCCACCACAGGAACTCCCCCGACTTAACTCTGTTTGTAGGGTCAACTTTTAGGCTGGCAGAAGTCCAGTGACTTCATTAGTGGCACACTGGAGAGCAGCACAGACCCAATCCTCTGGGCTTTAAACAACACTTTAACATTGGTGTTGTGACTGCTAGAAGAAATTAAACTCTGGCTGGCCCGAGCTGTCTCGGGGGATCCAAGTACCCACATGTAGCAGATAATATAACAGACTGTTACCTCCTGTCTCTGCACAGCTTTGGGAGACCAGATGTCTCTAGCCTTAGTAGCTAAATATCTGCAAATGGAAGTGTGCAAAGCTAACATAATTTCACACTCACATCACCACTTGCTTTTGGGATTTGACTTTTGGCTAAAAAGATCAGGTCCCATTAATCCTGGAGACCTCTTAGGGCTGGAGATAACTGAAAACCAGAACCCGAATCTTCATGTTTCAGGAAGTTATTTGGGATCTATCTCCCTTTCCTTACGCACCTGCAAGTACAGCTTGCCTTGTCTGTTCAGGAAACAGAGCTTTTCTTAGAAAAAAAAAAAAAAAAAAGAAGAAGAAAAAAAGAAAAAAAGGAAAACATAACAGAATCAAATGCTCCTGGCTGTGTGGGATGTGCCCTGAAATGAGAAGTGCCTGTACCAATAAAGCATGTCCGGTGCCCTCAGGTCATCCTGGCTGTGTGGAGGTGGACAGGGATGCTCAGGGGCAGCTGTGCAGATCATGACTGCATGAGCCACTACTGTGCAGAACACTGCTGTGTGGGACGTAGTGGTGTGGGACGCCACTGTGTAGGACACCCCTATGTGGGATGGTGCTGTGAGTCATCGGGGTGTGGGCACTGCTGTGTGGGACATAGCTGTGGGAGTAAGTGCAATGTGGGATATTACTGTGAAGGACATCATTGTGCAGGACACTGCCTCGGAGGACACTGTGGGCTGTAGGTCCCTGTGGTGTGTCACTCCTGTGTGGGACATGGTAGGACATGTGAGTGGGACAAAGTGGGCTACAGCTGTGTGGGACACTGCAGCATCTATCAGTCCAGTTGGGGACAGCACTGCAAAGGTCATCACTGTGTGTGCAATATATGGAACATTGCTATGAGGGACATTGCTGTGAGGGCCACTGCTGTGTGGAACATTGCTGTAGGTGTCATCGCTGTGTAGGATGTTGCTTTGAGAGACATCACTTGGCAGACATGACATAATTTCCTGGACAACCTGCTCTAGGTGGCACTGTTTTGAGCAACGTGCTGCATCATTGTACCTCTTGAGATCCCTTCCAACCTCAGCTATTCCGTGGTGTTGTGATACTGACATGCTGGAGGGAATGGATGCCACCCAGAGGGAACGACATGCGGTTCAGCAAGGTGAAGTACAAGGTGCTGCAGCCAGGTCTGGGCAATCCCAGACATGAATCCAGTCTGGGTGAGGAGGGGGTATAGAGCAACAGAGGAGGTCTTGGAGGTCCTGGTAGGTGAATAGCTGGACAAAAGCCAGCATTGTGCATTTGCAGCCTGGAAGGCCAACAGCATCCTGAGGTGCATCAAAAGGGGGATGGCCAGCAGGGCAAGGGAGGTGATCATCCCCCTCTACTCTGCTCTTGTGAGGCCCCATCTGGAGTACTGTTTCCAGACCTGTGGCCTCCCACTCAAGAAGCATATAGGGCTGTTGGAATGGATTTGCAGGAGGGCCTCGAGGATGATCAAAGTTGCAGCACCTCTCCCATGAAGACAGGCTGTGGGTGTAGGGCTTGTTCAGCCTGGAGAGAAGGCTCTAGAGAGACCTCCTTGTGGCCTTTCAGTACTTAAAAGGAGTCTACAGGAAAGATGGGGAAGGACTCTTTTATCAGCAAGTGTAATGACAGCCTAAGGAGTAATGGCTTTACAGTGAAAGAGAGTGGCTTTAGATTAGATATAAAGGAGAAGATCTTCACTCAGAGGTTGGTGAGGCTCTGGCACAGGCTGCCCGGAGAAGCTGTGGGTGCCCCATCCCTGGAGGCATTCAGGGCCAGGCTGGATGGGGCCCTGGGCAGCCTGGTCTAGTGGCTGGCAGCCAGCCCATGGCAGGGGGTTGGAACTGGGTGGTGGGCTTTAAGGTCTCTGCCAACCCAAGCCATTCTGTGATTCTGTGACGATGACTATTCCATGCGGGGTCATGGCTATGCAGAACATTGCTGTCTGGGACATCTCAGTGCGGGACATCACTGTGCAGATCACTACCGCACTCGATCCTCCATGGCCTGGACCTTCCTTGTGGGAGCAGGAGCCAGACCTTTGCCTTTGCGGAAAGAGGCTCTGCCGAGGACGAGCGCCA
>JANHGO010003952.1:0-25975 GCA_024606505.1 Aquila spilogaster | reverse complement strand
ACTTCTTGTGCCCCTCCAGCCTTCTTGCTGGCTGGGCATGAGAAGCTGAAAAATCCTTGACTTAGTATAAACACTATGTAGCAACAACTGAAAACATCAGTCTGTTATCAACATTCTTCTCATACTAAATCCAAAACATAACACTCTACCAGCTACTAGAAAGAAAATTAACTCTATCCCAGCCAAAACCAGGACACTTTGCAAAATGAGATATGAAGGGACTGTCAATAGGCAAGAGTCCGAGCAGAGAAGTGCTGGGATTTTGATCATGACAATAGAGTCTGCTGCCCTTGTCCCCAGGGCTGGATGAGAGGACACAGGCAACTGAGTGGATCCTAGTCTCATCTGAGCCCCAAAACTCTCCCAAGCCCCCTTCAAATAGCTCCTAAATTTGCAGCTGAATGCCAGGACTGGGGGGAGGCACCACATGAGTGAGAGGTATAAGGCTATATTCAGGGAGATTTCTTGTGGGTTTCCTAGAGCCTGATGGGGGGAGGATATCATGCTGGTGTCCCCAGTGTCCTCACACACTGGCTGTGCTGGGTGTTGTTGCAGTGTCACCACACAGCCCAGCATCCCGCCAGCTGCCAACCTCTGCTAACCCTCCCTCCCCTGCCTGATGCTCAGCCAGCCTGTGGCAGCCCCCAACAGAAAGTGACTGAAAACTCATCTGATAGCCTGTGCTCTGAGCCACCAGAGCAGTCATCACCCACTCCATTTTCAGCCAGTTTCCCCACAGATGAAGGTTTATCAGTGACAGGGCCAATGCCAGGTATGGATGGGTTTCCTGGACAGAGACACCTGTCCCAGCAGTCAGTGGCTGCAGCCTGCACATGTTCGCTGCAGGGTGAGCTCCATGACCATCACACAAAATGCTGAACGAAAGACAATCATGTACCTACTTAGCCCCAAAGTCTGTGGGAACCTCCCAGCTTTAACTGCCACAAGAGAGGACAGTCTATTAGAACAGGCTCTGGGCTGCTGGGATCCACCTTGAAAGCCCAGATACAAAGCAACACATCCCTGAAAGGATTTGGTTAGTTATAAACTCCAACTTATCACAGCCCCTGTGATCACTTGCACTTGAATCCCATTTCCATAGCTGCTACATGGCTGTTGCAGAGAAAGGCAGCTTATTGCAGTCCTCTTAGAGAGAGATCCTGGCTGCTGCCCCAGGCACAGCTCCCCGCAAGTTAGGAGATGCTTCTGCAGCTTGTCTGGATACTGTTCTGCAGCAGTGCCAAGAAAGAGGAAAGCCCTTGGGTGGCAGGGGCAGAGAAAACAGAAAGCCCAATAGCCAGATGCAAGGATGCATGGGGAGCAAACCAGCACAGGACAGCTTAGTTTCCAGAAGTATCTGCCACTGGGCTTCATTATCCCCCCAAAGGGGACAGTGACCTGCTTGCATGATGTTTTTGTTAGCCTGTCAGCTACACTGCTAACTTGCAGGGCTATCTGGGCAGCGTTCCCTGAGAAAAACTCAGCTGCTCACATGACTCTGAGCAGCTGCTGCCAGCATGCCTGGTGTGGTGCTTGGAGGAGAAGCACTTCTTTCAGGAAAATAATCTTCATTTGTACAATATACTTAGCAGGGTCCCGTTGGTAAGGAATGCTTGATGATTTATTCGGCAGTGCTTTTCTCCTGGAAGGACATAAGCCATTCCCTTAGGAGACCTACAAAAATCACATTAACACTGACATGTTCTTTGATGATTAGAGACTTTCCCTGGCAACACTCCATGAGTGCAGGCTGGCAAAATGTATTGCCATAATTGGAGATAGACTTTTCCCCCTTTTGCATTACAAAGTAATCCAGCGCAAAGGGCTCCAAGTGGATTCCTTCACATATGGTGCTATGGTATCTGTTAAAACTATCTCCTTTGAGATGAAGGAAGGAGCACATTTTCAGGAATTTTCTCATACTGGCAATTGTGTGCTCATGTGGCTTCATTTAACACAAAGCAAGAACTGGATCCCCCATCTGTTGCTGACTAGCAGCTTATGCACCATTTAGCAGAGTGTTTTGTATTAATGGTGGTCACCATTAACAAAACAGTTTGTAGATTAGGAATTTATCGCACCTTTTACACTTAATAGACAGGTCTTGCTAATCTCCTCTATGGTACTTCCCGTCCTAAATTCTCAAAGCACTTTTCCTTCCTATCAAGATCTCACCACCAGGTGATAACCTACCATAGACAACTGCCTCAGTTCCTAACTGGGGAAAAATGGAGACATGGCAGGGCAACAGCTGGTTCAGCTATTGCAGGAAATCACAACTATCAGACTTACTAAGAGAGACCACAGCAACTACTAGAGTGGCTGTTGCATCAAACATCAGTCAAACTTCTTTATTCTAAGTAGGTAAGTGCAGTCAAGACCTCTAACATTTGCTAGAAGTACCGATCAAGTTTGCAAGTACCAGCACCCACTGGGGGAAGCCAAACTGGCCATACTTTTTTGTGTAACTAAGTCTCAACAGACATTTCCCTGGGAAAAGAAAAGAGGCTTTAGGAATTGATACCTGCCAAGACCTGTTCCATATTCCCAGTCTGGCTCCTGAGAAAATTCAAACAGCTTCTAGCCTCAAAGATAACTCTTGAAGCAATCACTGGTGAAAAGACAAAGCCTTGATCTCTCCTGAGAAGTTGGACTCAAAGTCTAATAAAGGGTCCTGAAGAAACACAAAGCATAAGTTATTTCTGTTAAAAGTACAGAATGAAAGTTATGTTAATAGAAGTCATTTGGCCACGTGAGTAGTCTCCTAGCAATTGCATAAATTACTGACTGAACAAGGAGTTTCAATCAGAACATCATTTCATGGCCAGACCCTGACTGATTTCCAGGCAAGCAATAACAAGCACTCTGGAGGGAGCTGCTGTATCCTCAGATGAATGGAATTAAAAAGTCACAGAGAGCTGTTTAATAAACAATTTCCCCCTTTTTCTTTTGTGAACTGTACAGGAACAGAGTATGTGAACACAGAAGCCTTTGCTATTTCTGTGTATTTCCCAGATCATTTCCTCATCAAGCCCTTGCCCCTTACTTTAAGCCCATCACTTCTGAGCCCCAAGCTGCTTTGATCTGCAGTGCAGACCCCATGGCGCTGCTGCTATTTCCTGAGAGAGCTTGTTGTCACCTCTATAAATCCATATGCTCCACTGAAAGGCAGTTAGTTTTTTCCACTGGTCTCTGCCTCCAGAGGCAGAGTGGTAGAGTTTTGGTTCATATCTGTTATTCCCCTCTAAGACTCAGCCATTTGTAGCTCATAAATTGCAGCTTAGCAGATAGATTGAGATGTTTCAAGTTTATCTTCCCACACAAGTCACAGCAAATTGTAGCATGAGCCTTGTGTGCAATTTTGCTCAAGTGCCCTGGGGCTGGGAAGATGCTTAGGGAAGCTCTTCTGCTGGAGATGCACACTTCCCCAGTCACCAGCTTCCCAGCACAAAGCTCTCCTCCCTCTGAAGTAGCTCTGGGAAAGGTGATGGATACACTGCAGGCAGAAGCTTTATAAAAGTTCAAACTGAAAACCCATGCAGTGAGCTAAACCTGCTTGTTTGAGACAAACCATAGCAGAACTTTTTATTAGGTTGGAAAAAAGGTCATTCAGCTTCTTTTAATTGTACCTGATTTATATATGGCTCTGTACATTCCTAGGGAACAGCAACAGTCCTGCTGAATCACCATGAGAAAAAGCCTGTATCTAGGCAGATCTTGCAGAAGCAAGATTTCAAATTCTTTAGGACTAGAAGGATTGGAAAGAAAAATCTAAATGTGCGCATGCACAGCATTTAACACAGGAGAGGGGGATCCTCCAGCTACTATCGCAGTGAAATTTAGCACCACCAGCAGAACTGACTATGGAAAACTTCTTTTCCTGAGGCATTTCCATGTGCAACTCTAGCTGTAATCACATCCAGTTTTTCTATACTGTGCCCAAAGCAATCTATCTCAGCCCCAACCATCTCTCCACAACCTAAGGCACAGAGATATCACAGTCTGACTCCAGCAAAAGCTAATCTAGATTTTCATCATGTATAAACAAAAGACTTGTGGCAAATACTATCTTTAGGGCTGTGATGGTGCCAGGCTGGAAGAGCGTCTCTGTCCCATCTGAATCCTTAGTCTGTGTCTGAGTGTCACAGGGTGATCAGCCTCAGAGGACAGCCTGGCACACCTGCAAAGCCATGGCAATACCCCAGATCTCCTTACGACCCACCCCCACACAGAGCTGGCTTTCATGGTTTTGGCAGCACATGGCAATTCCCCTGTCCAAGACCCCACCAGTCAATGGTGAGGATTTTGGTCTGACATTTGCTAAGCCTCATCTTCCCCTGCGTGGAGACACTGCAACAGTCTGGCATCTTGGCCCCTTTCTGCCATTGGATTTTGCCTAGAGGGGAGGCAGACAGGGCTGTGGACTGGCCAGGACCCCTCATCTCACATTTCTGTGGCATGTTTTGTACCTGCAGCACTGATGGGTGCAGATCCCCGGCAGCTCCCTTTGGAAGCTGGTTACCCAAATCTTCCCGGCTTTCCAATTCGGTTGAAAATCTGAAGCTCATTAAAAGAAACAAGCAGGGAAGGGGAATTGCCATGCTGCTCTATCAAGCCTCATCTCTGCGGAGCAAGCCTATCGCCACTGCTGCTTCCACCCAGCTCCCGTTCCAGCTTGACCTCTATTTACCCACGGCTCTCCACAACCCACAGAGACATCAAGTGGCCACACAGTCTAATTGCAGATAAACAGAGTGCAGGTTTTGCTGAGGAACGTTTGCGAGGACAGTGGGGCATCTCAGCTTAAGCAAAGTTGGGCCATTCACAGCCCAGCAAGAAGTTTTCTCTCTATGTCTTTACTGAATGTCATTTTATTCTTCCTTTCCCTCTTTGATGATAAGCCTAGTAAAAACAAGGCAAAAAATACAAACAGAAAAGGAACTAGATGATCCCTGAAGACCGAATGGTTTGTACATACCCCCCACTCCACATAGATACTGCTCCTGCAGAGGAGTGTGTGACAAAGCCCCTGAACACCACAATCTGCTAAAGGAGACCGAGGCACTGGAGCCTGTGTTCAGACAAGAGAGACCTCAAGGTAAATAAACAGGTTGTGCAACTTTTATTTCCTTTATTTTGCCCTTTCTCTCCTCCCCATATAAAGTAAATCAGCATTGTTTTGTTTTGTTGTTTTTTTTTTTTTTTCCCCTGAATCCCTGCTGTAAGGTTATCAGCAACACAAAGGAGAATGGAAGAGAGCTGGGAAAGCTTAAAATCATTTGCTATTGTCAGTACCATGGGGACATGTCTTTCTCTCAGAGAGCTGAAAAAACATTTCAAAGCTAATCCTAGCCCAAAGCTCCCATCAGCTGCTCCTGCTTCCCACACCTTCCCCTCTGATAATGAGGGACTGTGGCTGGGGAGCTTGGCAGCAAGCCCAGGAGCCCCAGCGATGTTGGTAGCTACCATCCTCAGCTGATAATGCTGTCAGGAGCCTGGCAGTACCTTGTGGGAATCAACTTACTAAATCTTGTATTAAATAAGTTGATTTGGAGGAGGTTTCTCTCACACCAGAAGCTAAGAAGTTGAGGAATTATGAGACAAGTGTTGCGTGCAGGTGTAAGAGGTGAAGGACAGCTACAGCCTTTGTAAGCCAGGCTTACAGGTTTCCTGTGATTCAAATGTTAAACACTGCAGCAGGAAGCAGTCCCAAACCTCACTGCTCCCTGCAGTGCTATTCCAGAAAAGACCTTTGCTTTCCCACTCCCAAGCACTTCCCATCACAGTCTACGTAAGAGCTGAGAGCGTGCCCAGAGGTCGACAGGTAGATGTGAAGACAAGGCCCTGTGCCTCCAGGTCTGCAGCTTCCGCAGGGATCATCTTAATTAGACACATGATCAGCCCCTCCTGCTTGGATCAAATAACTCTCTTCAAGTTTTCCATTTCCTAGATGGAGCAAGAAGGAAGAGTCCTGGGACCAAGGCTACAGAGACCTGAATGGAGAGGCCAGGCTGAAGGCATGAAGAAATCCTGCCCCAGCCACAGAGTAGAGGACAGGCTGGGCACCAGGAGACACCAAGCACATGGCGAATTCAGCTCCCAGTCACCCTGCTGTAAGTCTGCCACTACAAAAGGAAAGAACATGTGATGGGATGCAGGCAGGGATTGTTACAGAAAAACCTGTATTAAACCCACCAAGAGACCAATGTTTCACATAGAGGTTCAGGCACCCACTTGAACCAGCAGCCCTTGCACTCTTGAACCATTGAATTGTGCCAAATTTAGCTCCTGACACCCAGCTTCTCCTCTTTTCCTTCTCCCAGCATCCCACTGCTGCCTGCAGAGGTTCAATATCTCACTCAAATTCAACATGCTTCACAGAGCACCTTGGGAGATTGGCTGCCCGGCTCCTGGGGAGACTCAAATAGGAGTTGCTTCCTGAGCAGCGGAACATGCAAAGTCCATTTTCCTTCAGCAACCACCAGCGTGGATTCTCTAGTGGCTAATTAGTTGAGCACCCACTGCAATACCTAGGATGCCTCTGGCTAATTTCACCAAAACTCACCTGTAGGTTCAAAGGTTAGAGGAGCACTGACAGAGTTTTAGCTCAAACCACAGGAAGCCAGGCAAGGAAAAAGGTATATCCCAAAAGAATTTTGACCCAGAAGAGTTTCCCCAGCTCAAACCAACACCTCCTCAGCAGGTAGACAATAACTACGTGTTAAAGAGAGCAAAGCGTGTGTTACTACACTTCAAAAGTCTTCTGGGGAGAGCTGAGCTCCCCAGGGCTCTGAGCAATGCCCTTTCATACGCATTTGAAAATAACATCAAGATACTCTTCCAGCTAGCTTTGTCTTTCCAATGCAAGCTTAAAAGCTGTGCAGACTATACAGCACTGGCACTGCTGCAATTATAGCTGCATGAGGAAATTCCACTTTCTAAAACCAAAGTTTGTCTGCTGTTACTCTCGGTCCAGCACAGGAACCCGGAATGCAGCTAGGGTAGACATCAGCCATGGTTATTCCCTCTCCAACAGCAGCACCTCTCTGAAATGGCCTTCCCCGTATCAGCTTTAAGTCAGGACAAAAAAGCATAGAGCTGCTCTAGCTCTGTGAATATCAAAGAGACAGCTCTATTAAACCCAAAGGACAATTGTCCTCTCTGTATTTCAGATTGGTCTAAAACTGTGCTACAGGGGACAATTAATCTTCAAAATCAATTTTTGTCAGGAGGCTAAATTTCAATTGTCTCAGGAATGGTGGTGCTGGGCTGGTAATTACTGTCTGATGAGGCAACCTCTGAATTCACTGCCCAAGAGAACAATTTTTATTAATAAGTTTTGTCACAAACCCCAGGTCCTTTTTTGACTTTGAAAAACCATGTTGCCTTATTTACTGTGTTAAAAACCTCAAGCTGTCAGGAGTCAGATGATTTGCTTTGGGTTTTCATTGCATTGTGAGATAGGGAGTAGATATTCCCTTTTCCCCAGGAAGGCAAAGCAAAAACTCCAGTTTGTTCTAGAAGAAATAAAAATGCTAATTTGCTTTCCTTTGCATTTGTGTCCTTTTCCCCTATGCCCCACTCTACAATAATCCTGACTCCCCTGCGTCTCCCTCCAATTATTTTCCACACAGTTGCTTGTTGTCTGGCTGCTTTTTTGCCGTTTGGCTCCCAGGCTCTCTGCTTGCCACCACCCAGATGGACAGAGTGCCCAGAAGAGCCTTGGAAGCCACAGAAACACCAACTCCATCCAGCTACTCAACATGAGGCTGCCCCAGGACTGTGCACCCTGCAAGTGCCAAGCTTGGCCCCCTACAGCAAGGATATTTCAGGATTTAATCCAACGGCAAATGCCTAAATCATTGCAGAAGCAGGTCTGATCCAAGGCTCCCCTCTTTCTGAGGGACACCTAAGGCTCCCCCCCTTGCACCGTTCACTTGGCCCTGGGAGCTCAGTTCATCACAGAGCAGCGGAGCTTGAGCACCAGGGCCTGGAGAGCACAGTCTTATCAGACTAAGCTTGTGTAGCCAGCACACTCTCCTGGCACAGTGGAGACATGGCTTTGTATCTCAGCGAGCAGATGGAATAAACCCCAGATTTTCGATTTGCTAACCACCTACATTTCGAATACAGAAAACTGATATGCTAGTGCAGTGGGTGCTGCCTGGAGGGTGTCTAACTCTCCTCAAGCCACAAAAGCAGATGTCAGCATCAGCCAGCCCCCCCCCCCCCCATCGCATTTCCTGGTGACTAGCCCAAAGTGTGTCAATACACTGATCTTCTAAATCATACTTCCAAAAAAACCCCAGATTTCCCCAGGAGAGGTCTGGTGCTGGCAAGGCGTTTCATATTCCTTGCTGGGCACCAGGCACCTCCCGCTGCAGAGCTCAAGTCCTTCGCCGGTACCCTCAACCCTCCTAACACTGCACTGGGAGTTTGCATTGAACGGGAAGATGGACCCAACACTCCTGACTCCCAGTCTTGCATTTTCTGCCACAATTGTCCCTCGCAGTGGAGAAATCCCCAGTGTTTCAGGAAATTGGGCTCTGCAGGAGCTACTTTTTACTAACAAAGGGATTCCACTGAATTGAACTGCCTTTAAGTCCCTGCATGCTCTTTCGATTTTAAAGATAATCCAATAAGCATCAATTAAGAAAATTAATGTTGCAAGGATTGGATTTCCCCAGTGCATGAGACGGTGAGATTAAGGGACAGGCCAAAAGGGAACCAGAGCTGACATTTCTGTTATAAAAGGCATTTCTGTTAAATCCTGGACGTTTTCCTTTGTACAAATGTAGGTTCAAAGAACTGCTCTGCAGAAGGCCAGGTCAACACTGTATGTAGGTGACTAGATCCCTCCCAGGCATTGAAATAGGCACCGCACAGGTCTTAGAAAACAAGCTTTGTCCAGGCTGGTCTTGCAGGCCATGAGAAGCAGGAGCGCTGCTGCAAGAGCATTACAAGCAGCACAGACATGCCAGGTCCCAGTTCACCATTGCAGGCTCTGCTGTCCCCAGGTTCACTCTGCGCCCTGTACAGTCTACACAGGCTAGAGCTTCTCCATCATGGAGGCACACAGGGATTTTCCTGGGGAATGAAACAAATAGAAGGAAGGCTCCAGAAGAGAAAGGAATATGCACCACATGCTTGGAAGCGAGGACAGCAGTGTTTAAAAGACCTATTGCCATGTTCCTTTGCATCCTGTAACCTTTGTATTAATATTTGTATTAGCTGGTCACAGCTGGAGGAATTCATTCTCTGTTACTGAAGATCAAATTAAGCTTGCTAAAAGCCCAGAAAACTAAAAAGTTTGGTTAAAGCTCTCTGCTGTCTAAATATTCTGTTGAGTGGTTAGCACCAAAATAAGCTCTTTCAGTCTAAACCACAGAACCATTCTCTTACCACAGGCCAGTATGCTTGCGAGACAGCTTACATATACATGGCTAAAGGCAAAACACATCACAAGGACTCTCCTGAGCTGCAGGTGTATTTTCTGAACAGGTTTCCTTCCTAGCACTGAAATGGGAGTGATCCATTTAGTGACCTCAATTACACTCTCAAGTACAAAACATACTCTGACACCTCGATTCATATATCATGAAAACACCATGTATGTCAAGGAAAAAAAAGGAATGATACTCTCTGTTACAAGGAAATGCCATTAACCAACAGGCTAGGGTTGCTGTAAGATACAGTTCAGCCCATGAAAAATTAAAGGCAACATAGACCTCTAATGCATCATGTATCAGGAGAACCATTAAGTAATCAGTCAGCATCCAGTTTTATAGGGCATTTTTGGCATAATTCAATCTCCATTCATTTTAGATCATTTCCTTAATGAAGTAATGCACTGGACATAAATATTTCAATGCAACTCTCTAATGCCCTTTAAGTAGCAAGCAGCCTTCAGTAACACAGAACCCAATTAAGCTGTAAAGGGTAAATACAGCAAAAAGGAAGAAGGACCAGACACAAGAATAGTGATGTAGTTAAGTCCATGGGATTCAGGCAAATAGATACAGCTGTGCTTCTGATGCCATAAAAAATGAAGAGGCAGGAACAGCAGAAAAAGCTGGTATTAGTAAGATGCTATTCCTGTAGCTAGACTGCCTCTCCCTTACATGTGCACCTCAAGCAGTTTGGGGTAAGGATTGTTTTTCTGTTTCAGGGTTGTACAGCAGCAACATAGTGGGACATGGGTAACTCCTGCAATGGAAATTCCTAATATTCTACACAGCAGTGATGCTGCTTCTGCCTTCATGCACAGCAAGAAGGGGAATGGTTTAGCAGGAGGAAGGTTTCCTTAAGTGCTTTTTCCCCTCTTTCACAGCACTAAGTGGTAGTGTTGCTACAGAACATCTCTCTTCCACAGGTTATGGTGGTTCAATATGAGGTTTAAAATAGTTGCTGGCAGTTTACTACAGCAGCTTGGCTGCAGGGCCTGAGGCAGTGCTTTGTACCAGCCCATACCACATCCAGACCCTCCAGCACCACAGAAGCCACCCGCACCAGTTCCCTTTGGAGGAGATGCTGCAAGGCCAAGTTTTCAGACAGCTTGCTTGACACATGGGTATCTAGTATAGCTTCCTAAAATTGCTACACATCAAAAAAATCACTGCAAGCTTCTTTGCAAAGCAACAGCCACAGTTTCACTGGGATTGTGCTCACACCACAATAACAGATTCTCCAAAACACAACAAAGCACTGCAAGCCAGAGAAAACCATTTGCTCCCTTTGAACCGCAGGCTGAAGTATTTCACACCAATAGCTAAAACAAACATGAATGGGAATAAGCTAGGGAATTAATTTCAGCATGCAAGAATCAATTTTTAATCCTCTAAGGAGAAAAAAGCAAACCAAGATACTCACAACAAAAGCAGAGGAAAGTTTAAATCCATCAGAAGGATGGGAAAAAACATTTCTCCCAGTGTAAAACGGCCTGTTCCCAGAAGAGCAAGCTGGGAAAGGCTGGCTATAAAAGGGAGGAGCCACTTGCTTCAGGGCATTAAGAGCTTATAAAAGAAGGTGGTGGAGACTTTGGTTCCTGGCTGGAGCTGTGGGTGGGTGGTTATGTTGTTTGTCAAGATGCAGAAGTCTGTGTTCTTTGGGGAGTTTTGGCTTTATTTAATGCTTCAAAAATTGTCTGGATTTTTTTTTTTTAATGTCCTCGTAGGTGGTGTGTTGCATTGCTAGCAAACTCCTGTGGCTGCTACCTGAAGTTTGAGGTGATGGCAGTAAGCAGCACTAGTCACAGCTCATCACCCAGTGAGCTTGCCCTGGGGCTGAGGTAAGAGTCCAGGGAAAAATACTGACCCTGATCTTATCTGGCTTACACTGTGTACTGGCAAAGGGGCTAAATTAATATTATCTCTACTATTTCAATTCTGCTATTTCCTGAATTTTTGAGTGTTTGGCTTAGCCGCATAAATGACATTATTTAAATCCATGTTTTTGGCACACAATTTCTGTAATGAAATGAATACAAGATGTGCAATACTGTCAATAAGAAAATTTCCCAAATATTACCCTGCAAGTGATCAGTAGTTTATGTGCCAATGGTTATTACCAACCATGCTGCCAAATGATATTTAAAAAAAAAAAAAGACGCCTCCAAAGACCACTAGCCAACCTAGAGGAGGAATCCTCTCTGGTATCAGTTCCCAGCTGCAGTGTGCTGAAAGGAGCAAGGCAAGATTACAGCTCTCAAACTGTGAGATCTGTCTGTAACCAATATGATCAGCTATATTATGAATAACTGACCCCATCTAATTGTGTAAAGTGATACTCAATCCATCAGGTGTTTTGACTTCTGGAGGGCTTCAAATGGCTTCATCCAATATAGCCCACTTGCACTTTTTCACCCTGAGGGCTTTGCAGGACTGAAGCACCGTCAATACACCCATCTCAGGTTTGATTCCTCCACTGGCACACCTTGCAGGTAGGATTATAGATTGCATTTGCCTGTCGCTTCGGTGGCCTCATCAGTCCGTGCAGGAAGCACATCTGAGAGGGGAGCCTACAGCTCTGCTGCTCTCTGCTGTGGGGTGCCAGCACCCCAAAACCCAGCTCCCCTGGGGCACTTACACGCGTCTGTCTGGAGGTGCAGCTGTAGCTCTGCCACTGAGCAGCTGTACAGTCGTCTTCTTTTCTGTGGTCTGGCCACTAGAGAGAGCCATGGTATAAAATGTGCTGCTCTGGAGCGTCCCGAGGCCCAGAACACACCATGCAAACCGTCATTGGGGAAAAAAAACCAAACCTCACTTAAAAGGAAAATAAAGCATTTCTCCACCTTCATTGTTTCGTATTTTTTTTTTTTTCCAAGATTATTATAACTCATGTTTATTAATCCAAGTTTATTTTCAAGCCTTTGGTTTTAATTTGCTCTTCATTTCTCAAGGGAGAGCTGGGTTGGGAGGAAAAGGGGTAGGCAAACTGACAAGTATTTCTCCCATCCCTTGTTAAGGATATTTGGGGGAAAAGATTTCTCACCAGAGGGGACTGGATTGCACACCACGGCTGACACCAAAACTGAGTTAAGTTCACTTATGTGAGGAACATGAAGAAAGTTGATAATACACCCAGTAAGTGTGGGGTAGAGGTATCAAAACCCTTCTGTGGGAGCTGGGTGTCCTTTTTCATAGTGCAGAGGTATCAGTGTTAGCTGCAATGGAGTTTTATCTGAAAGTAAAAGCAGTTTAGCACAACACAATATTTGAATTCAAAATTTGAATTTGAATATTTGCTTTGCTGACAGGCTGGGTTACATTGCTCCAGCCCTGAGCCATGGTCATGCAGCTGAACTGCCTTGGGGACTGATTAAAATCTGCACAGAGCAATGTTTTGCACAGATTAAGGTCACAGGATGATCAGGGTTAACTTCAGCCTTTGTGCTGTGAGGTACCCAGGGAATAAGATTTAAGGAATAAGCCCCCTCTGATGCTTCCCTTCTTGCCCAGGTTCATACTGCCCTCACAAATATCCCAGTAACCAACTAAAAAGGTGGTCATTTGTATTTAAATGATTTGTTCTTTTATTTCCGCAAGAACTTCCAATCCTCTGTTAGGTTTACGAGCCCATTTTGAGTGTTTTCTGTTCAAAATTCAGGTGGGTTGCTTTGGTAGCCCACATGGTGAAATCTTCCCTTGTTTCTGGGTATTTTATGTCATTCTCTCCCAGGGAATACATGCTCTATTTGTACACCTGCAATTCAGCAATTTGGAAAAATATTTAGAGAAAACAAAAAGTTTTCAGCTGAGCAGAAAGTGACTTCCAAATTACAGTGACTGGTTCTGGGCCTAAACCTGTCAAGCAGCACATCTTGATTTCAAGCAGACATCTTTCTAAGACCAGCTACCCATGTCTGTCCGACAGAGAAGAAAAGCCATCCCTTCTTGGCCTACCTGCTTCTGACGGAAGCCATCGCTGCCAGCCTGAACTCATGAGGGCACTGGTCTCTTACCAGCTAAAAGTGCAGAGACCAAGATCAGCAGGGCTAGGAGAGATCACCTTTGGTTGGCTGTTTCAGCTTCCTTAGGGATAAGGCAATCTGGCATTAACTTGCCCCTTCACACAGCTGAATTAACTCCTGGCATCAGGAGAGCTGGCTTAGGTTCCCAGAGGAGCAAGCACCAGGAGGACCTGGTCTGCTGCTGCTGTTGGGACATTACAGTTCTCCCTGACAGAGACCTGCCCATCCCACTTGCCTGTACTGGTCCCTCTTATCCCATGGGGCTGTCAATAGGACACAGCTGCTGTCAGATCTGCGGTCATGGCCATACTTAGAGCAGTTGTGAGTCCTCTCTGCCCCACGTGCTGCAACGATGCATCCCCTTCTCCTGTGGGATGCTCTGCACCAGCTCTCCCAGGCTGCTTGTGGCACCAGGGGCAGTCCTGTCTGTACACAGGACTTGTTTCCTACAGTTGAGGACTTTTCCAGCAGGATGAGCTCGCTGGGTTTGCTAGCCAACTAGAAAATTCATTGAGAAACCCTTGTTCTTGAAGCCTCCCTTTGCCTTTGGAGAGGAGACTGCAAGCAATCTCTGTCTCCAGACGTGCCTGCACACTTTATGGTAGGGATGTTCCTGGACATTAACATGCACCCTCAGGCTGGCCTTCAGTGGCTCATCAGTTGTGAGTAACTAACAAGTAAATAAAAATACACAAGTGAAGTGCTTGAGTGGGGTTTGTGTGCCCCTTGACAGGCTGAGCACAACTTCTCGGGACCGTGTGTGGTGTGGCAGCTGGCAGCCAGTGCCGGTGGTGGGAATAAACCTTGTGTGGCCGGACTTCTCATCGTCTCCCCAAACACCACCTTCCCCTGGTAAACCTCCAACTGTGAAAACTACAAACCAGCTCTTTTCCAGCCTCACTGAGACAAAGTTCACGCTCCCCAAGTACCCTCTGGTGACATGCACATGCCTGGTCGTGTCATTGCTCTCTGGACACTGCTTGTACCTGGGGAGGATGACAAGGGGAGGAAGGCAGCAGCGTGGAGCACACTTTGGGTAAGTGCCCATCCCAGCTCCATGCTCAGCCCAGGGATGGGGATGCTGGTGCGCTTCTGCACCGCTCACCTGGGCATAAACCCTATTAGTGAGACATGCACATGTTCCTCTGGCTCATAATTAGGCACTGCACATGTCAATTGTGTTTTCATAAAAATGAGACACCATCCAAATCTAAAATAGCCAGGAAAAAAATTGTCCTATGACATGGCCTTACACTGTTTATACATAAATAGAAAACGTGGTGGTCTGGGAGCCCCTGCACCAGCTAGGGGCTAGTTGTGTCTGTGTTTGAAGGCTAGCCTTGAAAGGCCATGAGGTGAGTCACCGAGGTGGAGTTAGGATGTCCGTTTTGGGGGAAAAGGGCAGGACGGAGGAGCTATTACTAAGGCAAAAGCAGTGCCAGGGGAAAGGAGACTTTGTGAAAACTGAGGTGTCAGTGCTCAGAGCTGCTGCTCACCATCAACAACATGAAACAGGAGCAGGTTTTGGCACAGCTGCTTGGGTGCTTGTCTTGGGCTCTCCGGGGTCAGAGAAGCACAGACATTCAACAAATACCCAGCTGCCAGACTCAAGTTCTGTACTTGTTTTAAACTTGGTTTGCAGTCTGATCCTAGGTCTCATTTACTAAAATCTCTGTTTTGCCATTAACTGTGTCAGGAATTCTGACCAGGGTGAAGCAGGATAAAACTGATGGACTCAGGGTGCTGATCAAGGATCACTGCCTCTGAAAGAACAAATCACGGTGATGGACATGTGTACCTGACCTGAGAAAACTGACTGGTGCCAGGAGCGGTCACTTGTTTGCTAGCAGGATAGTGCAAAGAATTGGGATGTAGGGGCTGGTTTTGCTCAATATTGAGATCGAGAAGGAATAGTTTCTGACCTAAACCAGGGTTTCACATGGCGGAGGGGATGTTCTCCACCTCGAGTCATGCCATAACCCACCAGGTCTCCAGGAAACAAATTGGGAACGGTACATACATATCACGTGTACTACACCAAGTCGTTTGTATCTCAGATACCCCAGCTTGTTTAGGCTTTGGGTTGCTCCGCAGCCATGGTTTGCTGTACAAGAGGAGCATCAGTTCCAGGTAAGAGTCACCCACCAGCATCTGCTCCCAGTGCAAAGCGTGAGCAGCACAGAACAGCTCAGTTTAGCCCAGGCTGTCCTCCTGGACATGGAAAGCCATTGACCTGCTGTGCATGAGCAACCCCACAGCCCTGCAGTTCCTTCCACAGGCAGCCTGTAAGCAGGGCTCAGCCCTTGCAAGGCATGAGCAGCATACGCTTAAGTCTTTGTGGGCAAGAGGACCCAGTTACACAGCATGGACGTGGGTGGAAGATGAGCATCTGGACATGTGCATGGGTGGGAGATGGCAGCTGCCACCTGCAACTTCTACCTTCCAGTGCAGGACAAAGCAGCCAAGGGGGCAGCTAGGCTGCTGGGCATTGAGCAATGTTGACTTCAAGCAGTCTCTGCCAGCTTACCTTCTCTCACAGGTGGAAGATCGATCCATCACCAATGGCACAATGGATCACCACCCACATCCATCGGGTTTGAGAGCTGTATGTGACTTGGAAACCCAGACATCAGCAATTCCTCTGATACAGCCAAAAAAGAAGGAAAAAAAAGTCCCCAGGGGCTCCTCAGTGCTCCTTTTGTGGTTCCCACATACAGTTCTCATGTGCACATCCTTGCCGCAGGTGAAAGATGCTACTCAGGGCTCCAGCTGGTCTCCCTCCCACAACAGCCTAATGCTTCAAAAAGCACCAAGGCTGACATGAAAGAGGGCTTTCAAAGAAAACAGACCTACCCCGTCCCTTCAGACAAGAGGCTGCAGTAAGTCATAAGCTGGAAGAGGTCTTGACACTTCCAAGTGCCCTGTTTTTACAACCAGGCTCTTCCACTGCTAACCATGTCCTAGTATTTTTAAGTTTCTGTTTTGCTGGCTCCACACACTGCTAATACCTACAGGACTCTGAGATGGAGCTGGGAGGAGGTAAAGACTATGTAAAGGCATTTGAAAGCACGGGAGTAGTGCTGTGACAGCCCCTAATCAAGCCCAAAACTGAACTCGGTTGGAGTCAAAGCACTCACTCCTGCACAGACCCAAGCCCCTGGCCCATGGAGAGACAGCCTGGTGCACCCTGCGGTGGGGTGTGAAAGGGCTCTTCTGCTCCCCTGTGCAATGGTTATACTTGGCAAGCAGAGGGAAATGAGTAAATAAACATGTAAGAACGGTTTACAGTTTGGGCTCAAGATCCAGAGTTTATATTTAGTAACCTCCCCTTTATTTTAGCATATTGTCACAAACTGAATTCGTGACATGGAAATGGCTTCATGTCTGCTCATGTTTGAGATGCATGTGGCTGCATCCTCAGCTGATGCTTTTGAAGACATCAGTCACAGGGCATCTGCCATGTTTCCTTCTTACCTTCCGTCCCACCACTGTAGGTGTGAGCTGTTCTTGGGAAGCTTCAAGGAGGCTTTTTGCAAACTAAAAAGCTATGATAAGAGAAAAAGAAGAAAAGTATCCTACCCTTGCAAATAATTACACTGCTTTATTTTTCAGTATCACAGTCCCAGGAAATGAAACAGTCCAGATTCTTTCCAAGATATTACACAGCCTTTTTTCCATCTCTCTGGCCACAAAATAATCAAATTAAATATAAATTTGTTGTTTTGCTACATTTATTACATTGGAAGAACATAATTACTGGTAGAAGCAGCTGAGCTCCAGGAACCAAGGGTGGAACGAAGTGTTGTTTTCTCCTGCTCTTGTGTAACCCACTTCAGTGTTTCCAGATAAGGACACAGAGGAACGGAAGGATGTAGTGGGTAACAAAATACAGCGGTTTATTGACGAAATGGGGCAAGGCAATGTTCCCTTTACATTCAATGAGAATTCAGGAGTATGAAGCAAAACATGCTATACACACACAGACACGATACTTTGGTTAAATGTCATTCAGAAGTTCTATGCCAAACCTGGTAAAATTATAGAGTGAACAGTCAAAAAACAAATAGGCTTGCATAGACAGATTATTGTCAGTGCGCAATTTAAGGATTAGCTGTTGCAACACAGGGTACGCTTGCAGCTCTGAGGAATTTAAGCCTTCCGATTAATCCATCTCATCGCATGGCTAGTATTTAGATTCAACAGGCTGAAAGTTTACCCTGAAGAGCTAAATGAGACAATTGCAGTTATTTCTGAGGCAATTAACTATATTGCAGTGCACAGATGCAGCCGGAGACACACCGTGGAGTCTACTTAGAGTGAACACTGATACAGTGGAACTTGTTTACCGTGAAGTAGAAAACACTCATTTGTGTGTGCCACTGTCCTCTCTGGGACTCTCCTGAAAGAGCCCAAACTGCACAGCTAAGCCTTGCCCTGTGCTACTCACAGGGAGGAGGTGACAGCTGTATCTCCAGCCCAGAACCTGAGAGCAGTACAGCTTCTCAGCACAAAACCTGTGTCCTGCAGCCTGTCCTGGGCATTGCAGTCCAAGTGGCACTTGTTTGCAGCACAGCCAGAGCCTCCACGGCAGTACTGCACAGCCAGAAATGTGCTACGGCATGCGTTTTAAAGAGTACAGTAAACTGGGATCTCTGTAGGTTTATGCCTGTCCTGCGCAACAAAAGAAAAAGAAAAAAAAAAAAAAAAAAAGACAAGCTGCCTATGGTATACTTCATGCGAGGGACACTGTTGTGCCTCAGCGCTATATCCCACACCCACCTCCCAAAGCAACTGCAAAACTAAGCACTGAGCATCTTGAGAGAGTGGGGCAAAACCAACTGTCCATCGGCTGGGGACGAATATAGGGCAGAGTAAACCTCAAAGTCACCCCCAGATGGGAATTCCTGCTGCAGTACCCTCCCTGGCATCACTGCCAGGAGCAAGACAGCAGAGAGCTCGGTCACGCATCGGCCCATGCTACGAGCTGTGCTTCGTTTCCTATTGGATCTAACATAGCCTTGCAGTGCCAGTACTGCCGGGACGAACAGCAGGAGCAATCTGCTCAGGGTGACAAAGGCCCAGAAGATCATTCTGTATAAGAAGCAATGGGTTTCATGGACTGGCTGTGCTAGATTACAAGAGTGTAAACTAAGTAGGGGAATCCTCACACCGTCTCCAAGTGCTCCCCTTTATATATAAATTAGCAATCCACAGTTAGTTTGCATACCGGTTAATATGAATTAAAATAAAAACCTTGATAATAAAAATATATATAATATACACATTGATCAATAGCAATAAACTGAATGAAAACACTAGAGTGTAACAGTGGCTGTAATTTGGCACAAAATAAAAACGCACAAAGGTCTAGCACTGTAAAAATAAAAATCCATTTTTTTTTCCCCCTAAGTAAGAGAAGGTTATTAATCCTGATTCAAATCCTGACAGGTGGGAATGCAGAGATATAAAAATACTGTACATACAAGATCCCTTTTACAGAGTGAAGCAGACTGCAGCATTTGTAACTTCTATCCTTCCTCCCCAAGAGGAGAAATTCAATGATGAGACTTCATCTATCCCCTAACAGCTGATATTTTCCCATCCCACTAAGTTCAAAACCATGAAGTTCTTTAAAAAAAGATGAGATTAACCTGTTGGATCTATCCACGTGACGACCACTGCTTCTCGCTGCAGGAAGCTGTACAGTCCACATTAAGACAGTGTTTCATAGCAAGGTGACTCAGATCAGCCTGCTGAAGACATTGAGTATTCCTGCATGTAAGGCACGATCACTCCGGTTCACCCGACCTCTCTTCTGCAGACCATTGTGCTTCGGACAGAGGTGAGGAGGTGGCGAGAGCTCTTGCTGGTGAGGTGTGCCTACTATGGAGATTAGGAAGTGCCAGGATTTCATGGTGATGAATTTTCCACATGGTGCCTCTTGCCTTGTTAATGCAGTCAGAAAGGGATGCAAGACCTGAATGACCTAGGCAGAGGTCCCAGTAAGGGCTCCGACATGCTATTAAATCCAGAGCAAAACCATAGGCAAAGCTACTAAAACTTGGCAAGAGAAGACAAGGAAAAAATAAAGTTACTTAAACATTTTTCTGTCATAGAAAGGAAATATTGCTCTGATTATTTCTTTTTAAAAGATCAACTTCATTGTGCCTCTTTCCAGGGGCACATGTGCAAGGTGCTGATTTTGCATCTCACCTACGCAAGCTGCATCTTCTTGACTCTCAGCAGAACCATGGCTGCTGAGCCCCAAGATGAGTTGGCTCCTTGTTCATCCATAATCTTAACTCAACTCTTGTTGACTTCAATGGGACCATGGAATCTCCTTCCAAAAGTGGTTACTAAACACACAAGTCCAGTTGCAACCTTTGCCTCAGGAAGTCTCTAACCTGCACGACTGCATGAGGCCCACAAGGTATATTAGATGAACAATTGCTCTGTTTATACCCCATTTACTACATGCTTTCCTCAGCTGCCATTCCTAGCATTCCTCTCTCTTGATAGGTGTCAGCCCCTTCTAACAAAACCTCAGGGCCGCCCTTTTCACAACAGCTATGGAAGAATAAAACAGGAGAAACACTTACAAGGGACAGCAAATGAATAAAGACTAGGAGTAAGAATAAAAAGGACTAAGCGAGGATATAGAGCAAAGCAGTCCCTAAAGCATTCAACGCTCCCTGAAGGCATCCAAGGAAGCAGCAGACGCTCCTGGGATCCTTCCCTTGGGCTCTCCTCTCTTGGTGCCATGGCTGGACAGCTTGGCTGGCCCGAGGAGGCCATCAAGGAGATCCTGCACCTCCACTGCGTAGGCACCGAGGCGTTCCTCAGACTTTACCCAGCTTCCAAATAAAATCAACTGGAGTTTTCTCTCTCATCATTTCCACTCGTTCCCATTGAAGTCAACAACTTGGACACTCCCAAGCATCCCTCCTGAATTAATAGGTTCTTCAAATGTCAGCAGGCTCAGGGCCTTCACAACTTTTCTCATTAGAGTAAGACAGAAGTTACATCAGCCAACTGCAGTGCAAGAAAGCCCATCACAGCCAGCTACAGAGGCCCCGGGAGGGCTGAATTCCTAGTTGATTTACCCTTGCCCTTTGCAGAGGGTCACCATTTTTCCCCACATGCAGTGAGTACAAAGCACAACCACTTTCTGATTGGCAGGAGTTTTCCCCATCCAGTTTTCACAAGTGCACCAGATGATACAAGCAGCAGGGCCTGGACTGGGGTGTTTGTAGAACGTATTAGTTCATAAAACCCCACCAGGCATCCATTTCACAATAAATACTCTGATGGCAATGGAGGGGAAAAAAACCACATTAAAAAAAAAAAAAAAAAGGTATTTTCAGCAGTAGGAATTTTGACTGGTACACGAAATACAAAAATAAATTTTTACAAAATAAAATCTTTGCAGATGAGGTTGCCACATTGGCCCAAGTTATCAAATAACAAAAGAAAAAAATAGGGCCTATGTTGTCCTTTTTCCAGATTCTTTAAAACAACGTTAACACTTCTGAATGGACAGAGATGGAACGAGAAGAGGGAACAAGGCGAGGACAGTAAAATCTAGCTGCTGGCTGGGATATTTCCTGAGAAGAAGCAGCAAGCAAGCAAGACCTTGCAAGTCACTTAAGGGTTCATGCAGGTGAGCAAGCTCACAGTCTGGAAGCAAGGGTACACAGCCAGCAGGATGCTGCTGATGCACAAAGTCCTATGTTACAAGATTTTTTTGGCTAGTGTATGCCTGGAGCAGAGGTCTGTCAGGGGTTATCTGGTTCTTCATAGGTAGTGAACTGCTGCCAACAGACCAGTGGGGGTAGGAGATGGAAGTTTGAGTTGTTAAGCAAGGCAAGGCATGGGCTTGTGCTGTCGTATTAAACTTGCCCCTGCAACTTATGTGAAAAAGGAGTTCCCTTATCTTCCTAGTGATCTTCCTCAGTAACTATCCTGACCAAGAACAACAGCCAAAGTGAAAGCCTTACAGCTGCCTTGGGGCTTGAATTGTGCATTAGTGAAAGAGCAGAGAGACACAATCTCCTCCGATTTCTTATCGGTGCTCCACACCAGCATGTGCTCTCCACAAAGCTCTACAGAGCTGTCAAGGCTCCTTTCCCAGGCAGATCGGTGGCGACGGCAAGTACAGTCACACCTCTGCCTCCCCTCCTCAGCAAAGCCAGCAGCAGAATTGCAGCTGCCAGCAGAAGACAAAGAGCCTGGTGGGACAGACCCAGTGCTGGGCATTAAGGAAGCCGGGCTGCAGGGGCAAGGCAGCCAGGCTTGCTGCCGTGAACTGGACTGGCAAATGAATAACTAACTACACTGTACTGGCTGAAGACACTCCAAGCCAGCATCCAGATGCTCAGCTTTGTAGTTTAAAAATAAAACTGAAAAAAAAAAAAAAAAGGCAAATAAAGTTATTAAAAAGACAAAAATTGAAATGAAAGGAGGCCAAGGGAAAAGGCTACTTGTTTTCCCTCTGCTCTCTGAAAATGATTCTTCTCTTGCACAAACAAGCCATTGAAAGGGAGAAAAAAAAAAAAAAAATCACTGCATAGGCAAATTTGTACAGACAATTTGAACTTGAAAACCCTGATATGCCCTAGAAAGCAACAGTTTTATTCTGACTGGAGTCTGCCTGGGGTGCTGGACGGAGCAGTGTAGAGGGGAAGCAGTCAGCACAGACATTGTGTGGACTGTTTAGGCACTCTCTGTCTAGCTCTAAGTTACCTATAACTGTAGATTTGGGATTCAATGCTCAATACCCATATGGCCCTTCTTCAGCCCCATGTTTCCAAGACGTATGCAGGTTCAGACACAAGTCACTGTACTCAAGTGCATCAGCAACTGAGCTAGGAGTTACAGTAGTTCCTACTTGGTTTTAGTGAAATTCCTTGGCTTCTACCACACTGAAGCTCAAAGCAGGTGACCACAGAGGTCCCTTCAGGCATTTAAATCTGTTTGTACGATTCTTCCCAATCCACAACTTGCAGCTTCATCAGCTCCCTGGCATGTCTTAAAAGTCATGCATACAAGGTCTAATTTCAATTGAAATTGTCTTTCCTTTTAACTGTTCTATCCTATATCCTGGAGCCAAATGCCTGGTTACACACTCTACCCAGATTGCTGGAAACCCTAGAAAGAAACACAGCAGTTAAGAAATTTTGTTCTATAGCAATTTCTTCCTCACCAGTCCCAGGTTCTGGCTTTTGCTGATGATTGTTATGAAGATGCTCTCTCCTTCCTGCAAGCTAGCATGACTGTCAGGTTGACTCAGCTGTCTTATCCAGCATGGGAAGAAACACATTTCCTCTTGTAACCCTCTTTGCTAAGTCATCCTAATACAGAAAGGACTTGTACTTCTGACATTCTGCTGCATTGCCATAATTCAACTCATTTCTTGGATTCTCCTCCCTGTTGTATGTGCATCTCTATTTGTCCTATTTGTCAAAGCTCCAGCCAAAGCCTAAAAATAAAAGGAAAGCCTCAAAAGAATGTAAGAGGGAGCTGTTAAGTCAGCTAGTTGATTCACACAGCTCAGTGGCAGCTAGATTATACTGCACTGCTTAAGTGATCACATATGAGTAAGAAATTGAAACGAACAATGTTCCTTATTAATATGATGACACTTAAAAAAGGAGATCCTGGGAGCGGAGGGTGGACATCCCATTGGGTAAGGAATCGAGAAAGTTGCCTGGCAATTCCAGTAATGTTTGCTACAGAAGAGTCAGTACCAAAGCAAAGGCTAGCACAGTTTACTGCTTCCTACGGGAACCTGGAAAGCCAAACAGAAAGAAAAAAAATAAGAAAAAAAATAATTTTCTTCTGGTGAAGAAAATACTACCTGCAGTCATTTTTTACTTGTCCTGCCCTCTTGGATGCCTGTGTGACCTCCAGGGTAGTGGTAAAGTCCAATGCCAAAATGGGAACCGTATGTTACATTACTCGGGCAAAAGGAAGAATAGGTCCACAAGAAAGGTAGACGTTTGCATTTTTTTCTGGGCTGTGAATGGCACTGCATCCACATTGCACAGTTTCACTAAAGAAAACAGAATGAACACTGGGCTTACAGACTCTAGAAAGTGCCATCAACTTTCCAGCTTGTTTGATGAAGACAGAATGCAAAAGTTTCCCAACTTTAAATTTTGGGAAGTAAACTGTCCACATTTAAGTCACAATCAGTGGAGCTGGAAGAAATCTGAGCAATTGAGTCAAACTCTGGCTTTCCCCTTCCTCCCCCAGAGACTACAGATAATATAGCCAATTGGCATTCAGATTTAAAAAACTGGGGGGGCGACCCTAACCACACTGCTCTTGTGCCAAGTGAATTCAGGAAACAAGCCAACAAAGCAATGCTGAAATGCTATAGGAACAAAACAAGCCTGTTCTCAGGACAAGCTTCTGTCTGATCATCCCATTCACCCGCCAGACAGGTGATACTGCAAGGTTTTGTCTTGTATTGGATTGTTTGATATTAGTGAGTCACCTAAAAATCCATCATGTCATCGTCTTTATGTTATTCCTCCTTCATTTGCTGCCTGGATTTATAGTCATTCATCATTAAGAGATCACGGAGGACAAGCAGAGAGCAGTTTGACAAACTCAAGGCAAACAAATTCCGCTTTTTAGTCTCCCAGCCTGCAACGTGCTCAGCAAGTACAACTCGAACACTTGACTAGCATCACCTGCCTGCTGGGGCAATTAATATCCATTCCTTCTCTCTATTAGCATCCTCCTTTGAAACATCCTGTCCTTCAGGCTGGTTATTTGAGGAAAACAGCCCACAATAACCCGAGCGCTGGGGCAACCATAGGCTTGATCCTACCTTTAGGAGAGTGCTCAGGTCTGGGGACGTGACGCAAGGGGCTGGGCTGGCTTGTGTAATATCGAGCATGTTCAAAGTCATCAAGGAGAGGCTGTGACCTGCCAACACAGGGGGGCAGGAAAAAAAAAGCGTTGGGAGAAAACCTGAAAAGCAGAACAGCATGGCAAAAGCAGTATCTCAGCTGCCTGGTCTGTCCCTGTCAGTTTGATGCAAACCGTGTCCGGCCCAGACTTTCCACCAGCAGACAGCCCGCTACTGTTTCTGTGGTGAGAAATGTGCAATATTCGCTACACTTCTCATGGACCGCTTTCAATTAATAATGGTTTCAAGTTGTCAGGCAACAAAGAATTTCTGTTAGGCAGTTTGATGCAAACCTCTCTCAAAAGGAAAGCGCAACATTTCGAAGTGTTTAATGCTTGCCCAGTTTTAACCCCAGAGTATTTTAGCAAGATCTCTCTCAGTCTCCACCTGCACACCTTGTTTGTTGTTTCTTTTGCAATTCAACAAGAATTTCTAGGCTTGTATCAGGACTGGAAATCAAAGCCACCAGGGTCACTTCCAGGGTTCAGTCTCTCACGAGGAGCACCAGGCCAGGGTACCGAGTGATTCAGAAGGGCTACAGCATGTTCCCATCAGCCCTGGGATGAGGTACCCCAAAACACAACATACTTGCTTGCAGTGGGGTGTCCACACACAGCAGCGGGAACAGCGTAGAGGGCTTAACTGGGGAGCAGGGACCCAAGGCAGGAGCTGTGCAAATGCATCGTGATTACTTCTTCCTGCCCAGGGATGTCATTTGGTTTCACGTCCCCAGAAGCTCTTTAACCCTCTCAATGTTTCTCTGCCATTTAACAAATGTCACTGCACAAGCTCATCAATCTCTGTCAGTACCAGGCAGGGAGACCAATATGGACAAATGACACAAGCACAGCAAGTGACGCGTGTCACTGAACACCTCATGAGCTCTGTGCCCTCCATCTCTTTTCAGTGCTAAAACCTCTGCTCTCTACCAAGCCCCTTGTGGGTGGGTGAGGCTGGTCGCCCCACAACTCCTCCCTAGAACTCAGCTCTTGAGCAGCTTCCCAACTGCATTTCCCCATTTTTACCAGCCAGTTCAAGCTCACCTTGAAGACCTATCGCCTTTGTGTCGCTGAGTTTCAGGCCCTTCTTTTGATCTTGAGCGCGTGGACTCGCTTGCATCTTGCTGATGGGAAGAAAGGAAAGCAGCTCATCTGCGTGCCTCGCAAGGCACCAGCCAGTGCATTGAGGCCACCACAGCTCCATGCAGTCCTTTCGTGCTCAGTTTATACGTACAACTAACTACAGCCAAACACGTGCAAACAGCAGTATCAGGACTAGTTTCCAGTAAAGGAAACTCAGCCTTGCTGAGCCAAACTCAATTTTTGCTCTAAATATGAGACACCGCTGAGGGACCCGTCCCAAAGCTGGGGTCAAATGCAGTCAGTGTGTAATGACTGTGCACATGGCTGGGCTAAGCACAAGGGATCAGCTGCACGCAGCTGTGCTCCTGCAACCACTCAAACACAGTGAGGAGGCTGAAAACGTCAGAGCTACCTCCAACTGGCCCCAAGATTAACACAACACCCCCTTTAGCACCTTACCAGTGCAGACCATGAAATCTGTTTCCTATCACCTTCCACATCAGCTAG
>JANHGO010003951.1:0-25976 GCA_024606505.1 Aquila spilogaster | reverse complement strand
AGTCTCTCTCTATGAAGAGGATAAAGGCTTAAAATGTATTTCTGGCTACATATCATGTCAATACAGAAGCTAAGGAAGCGAATCCTAGAACTGCTCTCCATTCATCCCATATAAAGTAGATTTGGAGCCGAGGCAGTTGTGCTTGGCTTCTCTTTGTGCGTGGGCAGGAGGGTACTTCCCTGTTGAAAAGCGATGTGCTTTCCTTTCTTTCTCAGGCCAGCTCGATGGCACAAAGCCAAAAAGGTCCAGCTGACCCCAGGCCAGACGGAGGTGAAGATTGACCTGCCTCTGCCCATCGTGGCTTCCAACCTGATGATTGAATTCGCAGATTTCTATGAGAACTACCAGGCTTCCACGGAGACCCTGCAGTGCCCTCGGTGCAGCGCGTCCGTCCCTGCCAACCCGGGGGTGTGTGGGAACTGCGGTGAGAACGTGTATCAGTGCCACAAGTGCAGGTGGGTCGTCCCAGTTCCTCCCCACGGAGCCCTCGTGCTGCTGCGCACGTTGGATGTTCAGCAGAATACCCCGCTATTGAAATGCGCCATTCTGGTTAATACGGGCGCACAATCAAATTAGTCGAGAAGTATAAAACAGGCTTACAGAGGGATTTAGCGTTAATGCAGGCGAACAAAGGAAACCTGATACGACAATGCTGAAAGAATGCCGAAGTTTTGAACCAAGCCCTCAGAAGTTTAAAACAGCGCATTCCCAGGAGGAGGTCATTTTTGGCCTGCTTGGTTAAAGCAGGAGCTGGAGGTCAATCGTGGGGGGGTTTCCCCCCAGGATCCCCGACGTGGTGTGCAGGATGGACAGTGCTCGTTTGTCTGTTCAGAGCTTTTGTTGTGTTCTCCTCATTCAGAGCAGGGCTCAGGGCTTAATTTACTGTGTGCTATTCAGGCTTTCACTACAGAATCACAAATCCTCCTCTTTTGTTGAGTTTAGTCGCCTCATCTGGTGTCTCTTCTCCCATCGTGTTGTCCCATATTCCCCTCAAATCTGCACGGGATTCAAGGTGTTTAGCAGATTCTTTGCACAGATCAGTTGATTATTGGTCTGTTGAAAGGTTTCCATATCCTGTAATGAAGTGTGGGAGCTATAAATTGGTTCGTGTTGTGCTGCTCTAGTCTGCAGCAGGGGATAATAAATGTGCTGCAGCTAGTCCCACTGCAACTGTGTAGAGAGAGAAAGCTATTCAGAGCCTAGACCTTACAAAACTGTTTCTTATAATGTGTCCTCATAAAGGGCACAGTGCCCGTGTCTGACATTCTGCTGGGAATTACTGTTGCTGAAGCAGGATTGTTAGGCACAAACTCATGCCTCTTTCTACTTACTGGCCAGAATGTACTACTTCCACATGGATTTTTTGGTGCCTAGGTTTTGATTGTCACATACCACGTGTGTTTTGCTCATAACTGCTTCCTTGAGGTAGGTTAGGTGTTTTGGGGGCCATCCTTCTCCGTTACCTAATTATGAGCGCGTTCAGAGTTCACTTGCTCCATTCCCCAGTTACCTTGATAAGCTCAGCTGCATGCTCTGACCTTTCTGGCTTGCCTTTCAGGTCCATTAATTACGACGAGAAGGATCCCTTCCTTTGCAATGCCTGTGGGTTCTGTAAATACGCTCGCTTTGACTTCATGTTGTATGCCAAGCCCTGCTGTGCAGTGGATCCCATAGAGAATGAAGAGGATCGAAAGAAGGTTGGACTAATAGCGGATTCATTAACAAAATGCTGTATCTCTTGGCCAAGTCAACAGTGTAGAGACATCAGAGGCCCATCTGTCTTGGGAGCAACATGAAAAGCAGTGCTCCTTCAATGCTTTTTACTGACTAATGCGTTTTCTCTAATTCTGGTGATCTCTCAAAATCCTCATTCTTGTCTCTGGCATTTTGAGAAGTATGGAATGCAATCCCTTATTTACTCTCTTGATCCGCTAAGTAGATCATTCTTCAAAGACATTATTCAGTGCTTTGCATACGAACTAGCTATCTAGGACTGCATCTCTTTGTCTTGCTGTGCAAGACAGGTTAATTTGGGTTGTGTTATATACATTAGCATCCCACCTGAGGAGCCCTGCTAATGAAAGAGGGAACCCATTGCAATATGTGCTGTGTCACTGTGGCCTGTCCCAAAGTCTCAGTGTGCACATTACAGTGTTGGACACTGGATACTTGTGGAAGAAGCAAGCTCACGCTTTTCAGTAACACAGAGAACATCAAAAGACATGGGAAAACTTGGAGGTGTAGTTCAGTAGAATTAAAAATCGTGTCTGAACATAAACCAAGAGTTTCTTCTTTTGTTCTTAGGCAGTAACAAACATCAACACCCTCTTGGACAAGGCTGACAGAGTGTATCATCAGCTCATGGGACACCGACCGCAGCTGGAAAACCTTCTGTGCAAAGTGAATGAGGCAGCTCCTGAAAAGCCCCAGGTAACCAAGGGACAAATGGAGTTTGCACAAAAAAAAGCCCTTGTTAGGAGGCAGGCATGCGGGACACTGGCTTTTAAATTGCCAAGGACAGCTGAAGAGCCTCACCTCAGATGCTGTTCTACAGAGGTTATTTTTTGTGTGCAGCCTCTATACGTGATTCCTTTTATTTTTCTCTCTGTTCCAGGACGAATCTGGTAGTAGTGGAGGGATCAGTTCTACCTCAGCAAGTGTGAATAGATACATACTCCAGTTAGCCCAGGAGTACTGTGGTGACTGCAAGAACTCATTTGATGAACTTTCCAAAATCATCCAGGTATGATGGGCTTTGATTTGTGTTTGGGTCATGTGTTTTCTTCCATATGTAATGTAAACAGCAAGCCTTAAAACAGAGCAGATAACGGAGTTAGGCTGACATTTGTAATGAATTTCCCAAGTCTGCCATTGACATGTAAGATGTCAAGTTTTGAGAAACTTAATGTATCTCCATAAAATATACAGTGGAAATAATCTGTAAATAGGTTTAGCGACTATGTGCTGCTTCGCAATTTTCATTTCTCCTCTTCTGTGTTTCCAGAAAGTATTTGCCTCTCGAAAAGAACTCCTGGAATATGACCTTCAACAGAGAGAGGCAGCAACAAAGTCCTCACGGACCACCGTCCAACCCACATTCACTGCCAGCCAGTATCGTGCCTTGTCTGTTCTAGGCTGTGGCCACACGTCGTCAACAAAGTGTTACGGCTGTGCCTCAGCTGTCACTGAACACTGCATAACGTTGCTCCGGGCTTTGGCAACCAACTCTGCCATCAGGCATATCCTCGTGTCCCAGGGCCTTATCCGAGAACTGTTTGACTACAACTTGCGGCGGGGCGCAGCCACCATGAGGGAGGAGGTCCGTCAGCTCATGTGCCTTCTGACCAGGTACAGTTTGATTCCATGCTCATAGCCCTCTTCAAGTAAAAGCAGAATTGGGAAGGAGTAGCTCTGTAGGGGAGAGATCTTACATCAGCAAACTGTAGGCCGTAACTGCTTGCTGTTTGTCATCAGCTAAGCTGAAATCCCAGGAGCTTTTGGTATTTAGTAGGAGCACAGCATAATAGCGTTCTCTTTTTCCTTCTGGTATTAGAGACAATCCAGAAGCCACACAACAGATGAATGATTTAATCATCGGGAAGGTTTCTGCAGCTCTGAAGGGACACTGGGCAAATCCAGACTTGGTGAGAGACTCCAGTGTTTCCTTTCTTTTTTCTGACCCTCTGCAACTGCTGGTGTATTCCAATCATTGCATTTTCTCTGTTACCATAATGTGTCTGTAATACAGAAAGATTTTTGTGTCTTGATAGGATTTAAGGTAAAGGACAACATTACATTAGAGTAACATGCCTGAGTTTGCTCAGGCTGTTCTACCTGCTTTAGCTGTTGTTTGCAGCTCACCTTGCAGCTCTCTCAGGCAGATTGTCTGTCATCTCAGTTGGGGATGGGACTAAATTTACTTAGATTGATGTGTTTTAAACCTGTATTCTTAAATATCAGAAGGCAAAAGGGACTGCTGTATCACCTTCCTAAGCTTTTAAACATGCCTATCTTACAGGCTAGCAGTCTCCAGTATGAGATGTTGCTGCTCACAGACTCCATCTCAAAGGAAGACAGCTGCTGGGAGCTCCGACTACGCTGTGGTGAGTCGTTTCAACTACTGTGAAAGCTTTATTTTAAAATACCATGCCTAGGTCCATGCACTTTGTCTCCAGGATCTTGAAACAGGAGTGCTAAGAAATAGAAAGATGGAAGTGCTTAAAAAAACTAAACCTTTTCTATTTTTGGCTCCATGAGAATGTGATAGCTTTGCTTAGGGATATGAGGTCTCACTTAATTCCAAGCACTTTTGATGTGCTGCACAGAGCTGTGGAGGTCTCCCGTGTGCAGATCTTGGTGGCATGAAGGTGTCTCTCTTTCAGCTCTCAGCCTCTTTCTGATGGCAGTGAACATTAAGACTCCAGTGGTTGTTGAAAACATCACCCTCATGTGCCTGCGCATTCTTCAAAAGCTGATCAAACCACCTGCTCCAACCAGCAAGAAAAACAAGGTATTGCCTTAGAATTTGAGCAAAGCATGTGAAATTGAGCTGGTGAGAGTCTGCTTTTTTGGGGCAAGCTCATGGTGCTTTCAACAGTTTTGTGGAATCAAGTACATCTGACTCAGATTTTTGAATACAGCTGTAATTCTGATGAAAACAATATTGGTTGGCTGCTCCTTGACTGTAATTTAGTTGCAGTTTGTGGCTTTGTCAAGAATCATAGAGCTTTTTTTGTCTGCTAGGATGTGCCTGCGGATGCTCTCACCACTGTGAAGCCTTACAGCAATGAAATCCATGCACAGGCTCAACTGTGGCTCAAGAGGGACCCCAAAGCATCGTATGAAGCTTGGAAGAAGTGCCTCCCTGCCAGAGGTAGTTCTGTGTTTTTAACTCTGTGCAGTGCTGTGAGAAGAACACACATGTGCTTCTGTCGAGTTGTATTGGCTTCTGTCCCTGCCATCTGATACGATCTTTACACTTAACTATGTAGGCTGTGGAGATGGCAGTACTGACCTTTCTAAGCTGCGTTGCTCAGCCTCTGAGCAGAAAATGCACTGTGCCTGAAGGTAAACATTTCTCTTGAGCTGCATTCGATATTGCAGGTGTAGATGCCAATGGGAAGTCTCCCAGCAAAGCAGAGCTTCACCAGCTCTATTTGTCAGAAAAATATGTTTGGAAATGGAAACAGTTTATGAGTCGCCGTGGGAAGAGAACTTGTCCTCTGGATCTCAAGCTGGGACACAACAATTGGCTGCGTCAGGTAAAGCTCCGGTGTGATGTATTGGCCTGTCAGCACCATGGGGCACAGTTAACTACCAGGGAATGTTGGTAGTTTGCCATATTTTACATGCTGTATGGATTAGTGCATGGTATAAACGTTTGGATGTAGAACACCACGTAGGCATTTTCTTAGAATCAAGTCTTTAGAAGAACAGGTGAGCACTGCCATCAAGTCACCAAGCTGTCTCAGTGTATGCTGTCTCTTTCTAGTGAGGTATCCCTGGTTTATCTCTGCACATCAAATGATACCTTATTTTAATGCTTTTGCTTTAGGTGCTGTTTACTCCAGCCACTCAAGCTGCAAGGCAGGCTGCGTGTACCATTGTGGAAGCTCTCGCTACCATCCCCAGCCGCAAACAACAGGTCCTTGATCTCCTTACGAGGTATTTCCATGATGCCACACTTGGCAGCTCCAGGATTATTTTTCTCTTAATTCCCGTGAGAATCATTCCCTTCTTCTTTTATCACCTCCGTCTATAGTATACTTCTGATTGACATGTTGTTTTGTGCTGGATTCTTCAACTTAATTAGCTTGGTGGATAATGTTTTAGGAAGACTTTTTTATGGCTTGGCAGTGTGTATTTTCCAGAGGTAAGCAGATGGTATTGAGCTGCGTGGACAAATTTTCCTGGTCTGTTAGACAGCAAGATAACAGGGAAAACTCTCTTCTAACTAACATGACATAACTTAACACAAGTGACACTATTAGCACAGTTGGTCACCATCTTTTTGGGACAAAGTATCACTTTAGCAGTAAGTAATGAATACTGGTAATGCTGTTAGCTAGGAAAGACGGAGAGTGAGGGGGACTTGTTGCTGTGTGGTGATTGTCAGCTTGTGCTTCTCCTTTCCAGCTACCTGGATGAGCTGAGCATTGCTGGCGAATGTGCTGCTGAGTACCTGGCACTGTACCAGAAGCTCATCAAACCTGCCCACTGGAAAGTCTACCTGGCAGCCAGAGGCGTTCTGCCCTATGTCGGCAGCCTCATCACTAAGGTATGGACATGTTTGGAGGAACTGAATAGTAGCAGAAAACTTGTCCCAGACCTGTCAGTTTGTCTGGCTTTTGTGCTTTCAAACCTTCTTCTCTTTGTTTCAGTTGCTGGCCATTGCCAGGTTTATGAATTTCACACTTTTGCCCTGTCATCTCTGAACAGAAACAGCTGCAGTGGTTTTAGCCCCAGCGGTAGCAGGGGCTGTGTAAACTGCCTGGTACATAATTAACTGCTAGGTGAACAGCTGTGCTAAGGGGTATAAATATTGCTGCCCTGACTTGGCATCAGGTCCAAGCTGAAAGCTGTCTTAGCTGCCAGGCTGGACTCTGAAAGCTCTTCATTACAAGGGAAGATTAGGTGTGCTGCCATTCCTTGAACATGAATTTACAGCCTGTTGGAGTGGAAACACATTTAAATTGCCATTGTCAGAGAGTTAGGTCTTAGCACTTTGCTGGTGAGAGCTAGCTGTTTGGTGCTCCCAGCTGCACTCCAATGAAGGTGACAAATTGAGTGTGAGTGGTGGCTACGAGTCCATCACGGAGGGCCACTAGAGCAAAGCAGTGCTAATAGTCATGAGGTAGGTATAGGGAGAAGATAAAGGAGGATGTTTGGATCAGTTTTTCTCTCTTCCTTCTCACTGCTGCATTGCAGTTCTAGTCTCTCTGTGGTTGACTGTTCTTTTGTTATGTTCCTTTGCACCCTACAAGCCAGTGTGTGTGTTAGGTTTCAGTCTGTTAGGCACTCACCAGTTCATCATTACTGGCATTGCAGTTTGTTGTCCTAATGGACTTGTTAATTATTTTCAGGAAATAGCTCGTTTACTGGCCTTGGAGGAAGCAACTCTCAGCACTGATTTGCAGCAAGGATATGCCTTGAAGAGTCTCACAGGTATTTGGTTGTATCAATGCAATTCATGTAGTAGGATTAGAGACAGAGTGATCATTCTTTGTCACAGCATATAATGAAATTTCTGAGAAGTGATTCAGTGTTTTGCAATTGTCAGCATTGGATTTTTGCCATCAGTTCAGCATTCAGTCCCAAAGTAGACTTTTCCATGTCTTTTGTGGTCAGTTTCAGTGTTCAGTTACCTGAATTGTGGTAACATATCATGAGCAACCTTTGTCACATTACTTTTCTCCTTCATTTCTTGGTTGTATTTATTGACCACTATAATCCCTGGGGCCGCTACTGGTTGTTTCTCACTTAATGTATTGTAGCTTTTCATTTTTTAATCTTCTGGTGTATGCTCTCCTACAAGACTTCTTGGAAATGGGAGTGCTTTGTATTAACTGGGTTGTTCTTTTTTCTGTCATCTTATGCATTCTTCAGAAATGAATGGACTAACTCATATGGCGTGGCTTCTAGCCAGAAAAAAACATGTTGATAAATGCAATGGGAAAGAATCCAAACGTCCACTGATTGTTTTCTTTGCTGTAGGAACAATGAGTATGGTGATGTAGCTGATGAGTCGCATCATCAGAGGCTGCTTAAACATTGGAAGGGGAGCAGTCATTTGCTTTTGAAATATCCCAGAACAGAAAAAAGTTCCCTGTACCTTTTCCTCATTCCCTCACACTGTCTCCCATATGGTATAATTTATAGGCAGCTCTTGCAGGCCAGGATTTTTGCCTCCAACCATTCCAAGTTCATAGACTTGAGTTTTAAACCACAAACTGACAAGAGGAATTGGAACAAGCCAGTTCATCATGCTGTTTTATATTATTTTGCCCAGTTTGCTGGCCACATGAAATTCAGAGCCAGCAAACCAAATTCTCTTTCCCTCTTCCTGAATATCTCATTGCTTTTTATAGGTCTTCTCTCTTCCTTTGTGGAGGTGGAGTCCATCAAACGACACTTCAAAAGCCGCCTGGTGGGTACTGTCCTGAATGGGTACCTGTGTTTGAGGAAGTTAGTAGTACAGAGAACAAAGCTGATCGATGAAACCCAGGACATGCTGCTGGAGATGCTGGAAGATATGACAACAGGTAAAGCCACCTTGGTTTCATAAATACAGGCTCTGGGTCAAGCAAGATGAGAAGCAGATAGCTACAGCCACATAAAGAACTTCTTCCTAGCAGACTACTATAGCGAGTTGTTGGGTTTTTTATGGCTTGGACCCCATAAAGCTGACTCTTGTGTCTTTTGTAATACTTCTGTTTCTTGGCAGGCACAGAATCTGAAACCAAAGCGTTTATGGCAGTATGTATAGAGACTGCAAAACGTTACAGCCTCGATGACTACAGGACTCCGGTTTTCATCTTTGAGAGATTGTGCAGTATTATCTATCCTGTAAGTACACAGGTGGCTACAGCATGATGTATAAAATCAGAAGTGCTAGCATATTGTCAAAAAATAACAGTTTACAATGATGGTTTAGTTTGAGCCAATGTAAAACTGGCTCATTTGGGGAATTTAATATTGAGGTTTCTTGCTTTGGCATGCTCTGTGCAAAAAAAAAAGCAGAAGTATTGCTTCATCTTAAGGAATTTGTTAACTAAGTGATGTATAGTGATGGTGTAAAGCAGGATACACCAATGATGGAAGCACTTAAGGTTTAAGGGACATCCTACCAATTGCTACCATAAGAATGCAGGAACTGTAGCGTGTCTAGGGGAAAACTCTTTTACTCTGCCTCTGCCTTGTTGTTCTTTAGGAAGAGAATGAAGTAACTGAGTTCTTTGTAACACTGGAGAAAGATCCTCAGCAGGAAGACTTCTTGCAGGGCAGAATGCCAGGAAATCCCTACAGCAGTAATGAGCCTGGCATTGGGCCACTCATGAGGGACATCAAGAACAAAATCTGTCAGGACTGTGACCTGGTAGCTCTGCTGGAGGATGACAGTGGAATGGAGGTGAGAATGCATGAGTGTGGATTTCTTGCACAAATGTGTGGGGATGTTTCTGGGCAGCTGATGCATTGTGGGCTTGTTCTATATCTCTTATTTTTTCTCTTTCAGCTTTTGGTAAACAATAAGATCATCAGTTTGGATCTGCCTGTGGCTGAGGTCTACAAGAAGGTGTGGTGTCCTACTAATGAGGTATGTATTATCTTTATATACGTGTACATTAGCAGCACAAAGCACTTATCCTTGATATCAAGAACAGATAAATCACAAATCGGTATTTATTTCCTGACGTAGAATTTCTTCATGTAATTGCTCAACACCTGTTTTGCTCTATTTGGATGGACTGTTAGTCAGTTCTGCAACGTAAGTGATTTAAAAGCGCATATTGCTGACCCAGGTGAGTGTGTTGAACTCACCTGTGTAGTATATCAGGTACCTGACCTGCCTTCTTGAGTGATTAACTTTCTTACCTTCCTTTAGGGAAGGTCTGAGCTTTGTGTCACTTCCTTTCAAAGCACATTTCACACTCCATAAGCACGTGGCAGCTTACTGCTTGCTTGCAGTCTGAGGCACCCGATTGCTCCATCAGTCTGCACTTCAGAGATGAGCCCAAGTTATTTATGCAGAGAGAGCATCCAACGTTTCTCCATATTACTTTGCATTTCTGTTCAGCTTGAACAGAGGAATGAGATTCCAGTCTCAACCACTGGGGTCCTACTGGAACTCGAGTGTAGTCCCAAAGGGAAATGAAAGCAGCCATGGCACACTCTGCCCCAGCCCACATGCCCTCTCAGAGCAGCACCCAAAGCTCTGCTCTTCTGAGATGCGGTGCTGGCAGGGAGAGGCAGAGTGTGCTCAGCATTACTGTCACTGAGCAGCTTTCATCTGTCTTCCTTTGTGAGCACCTCTGCAAAGCACTTCTGGAGTGGCAGCTCATGTTCCCTAGGAAATAGACAAGCTCACAAGAAAGCAACCTCAGGCCCCTTTTTGTTTCTCTTGTCTCTCAGTGGCTTTTTTTTGTTCATCTGCCATTTTACCAGGGCCCCTGTGGTGTTAATTGCTGGTCTCTAGCGTGGCCTTTGAGCAGATCTTCCCCCCGGGGCTTTCCCTGTGCTTATGTATTTGCTGTGACATTAAGCACCGCTTATTCCACATTAGGCTTAGCGCGCTCTCTGACAGGTTTTCTCTCGCAAGGTCTCCTGCTCCCAAATCTGGGATTTTTCTTTTCTGCTTTTTATTCAGACCTATGGATTAAAATGGAAAGTTTAAGCGATACGCAGTCAATATTTCCAGCCCTTTCCCAGGGCAGAAGCACAGCCCTTTGGTGGGTTTGGTTGTATCGTAGTAACATCCCATTTTACTAAAAGCACATTAAATTGGCTTTTACTTCTCCTCTTCCATTTTCCATCACTGCGGATGTTATCTGCTTGAAAGCATTCATCCAGTTATTTTTCTTGCTTCATTTACTGGGCCATGCCTGGTCCCTGTGTTTCCCAGTTACACTGTGAATACCCTCAGTGAAGTTGCTGTGTTGCTGCAGGTGTTTCTCTAGAGATGAACACACGTTTTCCTTGCCTGCATCTTTCACTAGTACGCAAGGAAACCATTGGAGGAGATATAAGGAGGAGGAGGCTGTTTATTACGGGCTGTCCATCTATCTGGACAGGCAGATGGAAGATTAATTGAGGTCTTTGCAGGTAGTAGCTTTACTGTTTTCCTAATTCATCTCAGTAAGCGGAGAATGAGGGAGTGAAAGATTTCTCCACGTTACCTTCTGCTGTCAAGTCAAGTAAAGGATGTGTATGTGTGTCCACAGAAGCACAGTTAGTATAATGCTCTCCTTTCTTGCAGGGGGAGCCAATGAGGATCATTTACCGCATGCGAGGGTTACTAGGAGATGCAACTGAGGAATTCATCGAGTCTCTCGACTCCACCACTGGTAATGCACTTGTCTCCTGAAAGCTGGGATTAGATTTGAAATCTGGAGTTTGCTGCAGAGCAATGACACTATTATCCCCACAGCTTAAAGTTGATTGACGGTCCTTTTGCTGCGTTTACCTGCTTCTCCTAGTGTGGAGGAGGATTTTAGCAGCACTTCAAGTCTGTGCTTTAAACATGACCACTTGCATGGCACATGGCTGTTTTGCCTGGCCCTCCTTCGTGTTCCTGCTCATAAGTCTTTTCAAATTTGACACAGTTGGTGTGACTTGAACTGTTGGTAATTGTGCACTGCTGTGCTCTGGTTTTGCCTCACTGCTTTGTCCCCTGTGGGCTGCCAGACTGTGGCTTTTTCCTCCCTTCATGATCTGCCTCTGTCCTGTAGATGAAGAAGAGGATGAAGAAGAAGTCTACAAGATGGCAGGTGTCATGGCGCAGTGTGGAGGCCTGGAGTGCATGCTCAACAGGCTGACGGGAATTAAGGACTTCAAGCAAGGCCGGCACCTCCTCACTGTGAGTCTCAGTTTCTGTTCTTTGGAGTCAGGAGATAGGTGATAGAAAATTCCACCAGTATCAGTGAAGTTTCCTCTTCTGGCTGCCTGCCTTGTGTTACGTTTTACGTGTTGGAACAGAAGTTTCAATTTACTAATTTACTAAAAACTAAGTGATTTCTTCTTTCCCTCTTCCGTTCCTCTTTCTTAACAGTTCTTTACACAGGCTTTGAGGTAAGGCCCTGGCACTGCTGCCCAGAGAGGTGTGGGTGCCCAAGGTCATGGAGCCCTGGACAGTCTGAGCTGGTGGGGGGCATCCAGCCACAGGAGGGGTTGGAACTGGCTGAGCTTTAAGGTTCCTTCCAACCCAACCATTCTGTGATTCTATGATGGTTCTCTACTGTCTGGAGTTTTTAGTTTCAGCAAAATCCCAGCGCTCATTTTGAAGGTACCATAGGGAACGCATTCTCTGTGTTTTGTAGGTGCTGCTGAAACTGTTCAGTTACTGTGTGAAGGTGAAAATAAATCGTCAGCAGTTGGTCAAGCCGGAGATGAACACTTTGAATGTCATGCTGGGAACTCTCAACTTGGTGAGGACATCCTGGACTTCTATGAAGTGCTTTCTATGGACTCCAGTGAATTTACACTACCTCTGACTGTTATGCTTATTTATGACAACTGTATGAGATCTTAAATGCTGCTAGACTGCTGTTTTAATAACTGCTGCTGTCTTCTCCAGGCTCTGGTGGCTGAGCAAGAAAGTAAGGACAGTGGAGGAGCAGCTGTGGCAGAACAAGTGCTCAGTATAATGGAGATTATACTGGATGAGTCCAACGCAGAACCTCTAAGTGAGGACAAGGTGAGTGCCTGGGGCTCACTGCACAAATGGAAATGTTGACTGGGATTCAAGGCTTGTGAGGATCTTATTACAGGGGTGCTGAGCTTCAGGAGCTGTAGAGGTGCACTAAATGGGAGCCTAACCCTTGTTACACTTGCTGGCGTGTCTTAGCAGGCCTCAGAGGTAGGGCAGGAGGAAACAAAAGCACTGCAAAGCTTATTTGGGATGATTCTTGCAGCACAGTCCGGGTGGGGGTTAGTAAGCACTGCTTGGATCCTTTCCCTGGTGCTTTGGGCCACAGGGCAATGAGAGGCAAGAAAAGACGCGGCTCTGCCTTGTTTTGTCAAGTGTTTTCGTACATACTGAAAACATGCTTGGTTTTACAGCTAATTGAGGATAAGAACTGTATCTCAAGTACACTGAGAGTGAAAAGAGTTTCTTGCTCATCGTTTGAAACTGTTGTTTTATAGGAATCTGCCTTCCTTTGGGCTGGGATTATTAGACTGGAGAGTACTCTAATAATAGGTAGAAAAAGTTAGGTGTCAGCTAGGAGAGTTTTGCAGCCGTTCCATAAAGCATTTGGAAATGAGGATGGATGTTTTCTTCATCGGGTTATTATACCAGGGTCTAGAACTCTAACCCTTCAAGACTGGATTTCCTTGAAGGATGTGGATTTATTCGTGAACATAAGTCACGCTTTTCTCCCTTTGCAGGGTAACCTCCTCCTAACTGGTGACAAAGATCAGCTGGTGATGTTGCTCGACCAGATTAACAGCACCTTTGTCCGTTCCAATCTCAGTGTCCTGCAAGGCCTGTTGCGCATCATCCCTTACCTGTCCTTCGGGGAAATGGAGAAGATGCAGATTCTGGTGGATCGGTTTAAGCCCTACTGTAACTTTGATAAGTATGTTGTCATATTTCAACTAAAAACATGTGAAAGCAGATGCAGTGATAGGTCTGTGCCTTTTTTCTCACTGGCGCTTACTTCAGTGTAATACAAAGCCTCAGAGATTCCTGGTGCATTAGCTTAATTTCCTATTTCATTTCTTATCCATTTAAACAAATATGTGAGCGTGTAGCTTGGATAATGGTGCTTTAAAGTATATTCTGAGATGACAGGGGTCTGAGTTGGTTTTCTGAGTCTCTGAGCTGGAGTGTGTATGCCTTCAGTGATAATGTAATGAGAATTACAGGCAGAGATTTTTGGAGAATCTCCAAGTCACCATTTGTTCTCCTCTTTCAGGTATGATGAGGAGCACAGTGGAGATGATAAAGTTTTCCTGGATTGCTTCTGTAAAATAGCAGCGGGAATAAAGAACAACAGCAATGGCCATCAGCTGAAAGATCTCATCCTCCAGAAGGGGATTACACAGAACGCCCTTGACTACATGAAAAAACACATTCCCAGTGCAAAGAAGTAAGAGTCACTGCTTAATGAGCATGATAATCTGAGACATTCTTCTCTCATTTCATCATTGCCAAATGCAGTGATCTTCCAGGACAGCTATTAACAAGTCCACCTTCAGAAGCATTTAGACTTGGTACAGCTGAGATGCAGAGGATCCAGTGAGACAGTGTTACTGTAGAGACAGGCAAAAAAGCCTGCAATCATCCCATTTGCTACCCATCACAGCTGAGTATCATGATGCCCGTGTTTTCTGCCTGTTCCTTACCTATGATACTGGAACAGAGCTTTTGCTGTTTCTGGACAGCTCACAAGCATAAATCCCAAGGCTAAGAGTTGACAGTCTGGCTATTAATGTGCACAACATGGAAGTGAGAGTGTGAATGTCAGTTCATTAATTAATGGAGAAGGGACACAGGGGGAAGGGTGCTTGTCTTGCCTGCAGCCCGTGCTCTGCAAGCTGTGCAGCTGGCTGACTGCCAGCGTCCTCTTTGGAACGGGTGACTGCCCTTCAGCTGCTGCCTCTTTTTTTCCATGCAGTTTGGATGCAGACATATGGAAGAAATTCTTATCTCGACCTGCACTTCCTTTTATCCTGCGCCTGCTCCGAGGACTTGCCACGCAGCACCCTGCTACACAGGTAAGGGGACCACATTCACAGCTGAGCTGAGCATGACTGGCTTGGTACGCTGCTTTTTGTGGTCATAGCTAAGCAGATTTTTCTGTAATATTTGACTCTACGCTTTTTGTTGGGCTTGGAGAGACACAGTATCATAGCAATGGCCAGTGCAGAGGCAACTTGTACATGGTTTTAAGGCCCAGGGTCCATCATGTAGGAAGAAAGTAAGTCACTGCCATTGGCAAAAAATTCTTCTAGATCAGTGCTTCTGCTCAGCTGTGGTGGATGGGGTCAGAAAGAAGAGTCACCGTTGTGTGCACCCTTTTTCTGAAGAAGGTGCTGTGTTTCAATCTCTGCTAGGTGCTGATAGGTACAGACTCCATTACAAACCTGCACAAGCTCGAGCAGGTGTCAAGTGATGAAGGGATTGGGACATTAGCAGAGAACCTTCTGGAGGCACTGAGGGAACATCCGGAGGTAAATAAGAAGATCGACGCTGCCCGGAAGGAGACACGAGCAGAGAAGAAGCGTATGGCCATGGCAATGAGACAGAAGGCCCTGGGCACGCTGGGGATGACGGTAATGTCTGTTTGCACTGATGACAACTAGTGATCTAATGGTCTTTTATTTCTGTCCTGCTAAAACTGCCACACGAGGAATTGTGTGCAATGATTTATTGACAAATATTGCAGAGCTCAAGCCCACGGTTTGCCTGGTGCTGCTGGGAGAGTAAATACGGTTGCTAATAGCAGGCTGGGAAATGGGTTGGGCATTCCTATTACAGTGGTGGGGATGGTGCTGCTCACTTTTGTCTTTTTGACCTGCTCGAGTTGTTTTCTTTTCCAGACGAATGAGAAGGGTCAGGTGGTGACCAAGACTGCACTGCTTAAGCAGATGGAGGAGCTCATAGAAGAACCAGGTCTGACTTGCTGCATCTGCCGGGAAGGATACAAGTTTCAGGTAAAGTGCAATACGTTTGCAAAGCCCTCTCACCTTCTGAGGGAACTCAGCATCCAGCTTCACAGGGCTCGGTGCATTGGCTCTGGGAGGTCAGGAAGTCCCAGGTTTGGCTCTTGGGGCCCAAAGGTGGCTGGGACATGGAAGTGTGTTTCCAGTGAAAGCTGGAGAAAGATGTACTCAGTGTAAGTTTCTGGGATAGGTGAAACTCAGTGCAGTGTCAAAATGGCTGAGTGTGAACTGTTGCAGATGTGAATGATCTCTAATATAGCTGTTGTCTTTGCAGCCTACAAAGGTCCTAGGTATCTATACTTTCACCAAGCGCGTTGCACTAGAGGAGTTTGAGAACAAGCCCCGAAAGCAGCAGGGGTACAGCACAGTCTCTCACTTCAACATTGTCCATTACGACTGTCACCTTGCAGCTGTACGGTACGTTCTGATGATAAGCAGAATCGTGGTGCTTACGTTACTTCATGAGTTTGCATGTGAGCACATCGCTTGGCTTTATAATGGGTTTGCTTAGGAATTTGTCACTTTGCAGCCTGCAGCCTTGGTCTTCTCTGCTGCAGTCCGCTTTAATGTGCTAAATGGAGGTCAGGCCTGAAGTTTAAAGGAACTATGGAATTGCCAAGTTGTTCATACTTCCTTTGAGAAAATCTTGCATGCTTCTAACTTGCCTGGGTATGGCTTGCTCTCTCAATACAGACTCGCTCGTGGCCGTGAAGAGTGGGAGAGTGCAGCTCTACAGAATGCCAACACCAAGTGTAATGGGCTCCTGCCAGTCTGGGGACCTCATGTGCCAGAGTCTGCTTTTGCTACTTGCTTAGCACGGTGAGTAGAAGCTGTTACTTCTCGTGGTGTTTTGCATTTGAGTTAGGTGAGGCCAGCTGATTCCTTTGTGTAGATTTCCACATCTCTGCATGCTAATGAGTTACAGTGGCCTGACCACTTACCTAGAACGCTTGTAGATTGTTCATCCTGTTGTCCGTATTCTGGTTCACCTTGTGAAGGGCTTGTACAGTCATGTTAGGAATGAGGAGTTGTAACATCTCTAATGCATTTCAGCCAGGGAGCTGTATCCCAAGCCCTGGACGTGGGAAAATAGTATTGATATGTGTAAGTGTGTATGCACATGGAATTGGGTTGGCTGGAGTAAGCTCAGAGCCTCCCTTTGGGGAGATTAATTAAGTGTATGCACCTTCATATTCTGTTCGTTCTGTAGAGCTTTGCGGTGACATACATACTCAGATTCCGAGTTCTAACTTATTCGCAGTGTGGAAGAAGAAAATTTATTAAAACCCTTTACAGACTCTAAATAAAATGACACTTACTGCTGTTTTTCAGACACAACACATACCTCCAAGAATGCACAGGGCAGCGGGAGCCCACCTACCAGCTCAATGTCCATGACATTAAACTGCTATTTCTGCGTTTTGCTATGGAACAATCATTCAGCGTAGATACTGGAGGAGGAGGAAGGGAGAGCAACATACACCTCATTCCATACATCATCCACACGGTGCTCTACGTCCTCAACACGTCAGTATCTTTCTCTTAGTAGCAGGGAACTGCATGAGGAAAGGCAGTTGGGAATTAGCTTCCCTTTCCATATTAGGTTTAATTATTACCTCTGGGGGGTGCAAAAGGGTCATTAGATTAAAGGAACACTCCATTTTCTGGAGTAAACAGTGGGGAGACCCTGTGAAGAGGTAATTGTTGTCAGTTGAAAACCTTGGTATCATTTTTGCCTGACACAGTAACCACTTATCGGTTTTGGTTCTGCTTTTACGTACTGGAACTCTCCTGTAGTGTTCAGGTTTATCACAATGTCAAGACAATCTTAAGATCACATTTATTTTTAGCAGTAGACAGCAGTGTGTGAACACTTGCGTTGAGGTGTAATATCTTATTTATACAAAGCAAAAGCGTGAGGCTTTGGCTTGACACTATGTCTATGCATCCGAATCATCAGATACCAAAGTACTTCCGAATACATGAGCTGGTTCTGATAATACGGCTTTCGTGCAAAAGGGTAATGCCCTTCTGCCTTTTATTTTTGCAGTTAGATATTGAAAGGTAGTATTAACGATGGGATGCTATAAACGTTATAACGCATACCTCTGAAACCAAAGTTGTTCCGAATGGAGTGCAATGAAATCTCTGCCGCCTGGAACTAATCAACATTTTGGCTGTAATGCAATTTGTCCATTGTTTTTAATATCTATCTCCAGATCCCTCTCCTTATTGTTTTTCTGAGTCTCTCGAGAGACAAATAAATGAAAGTGTTCTTTTCATCTTGTAAGTCTGCTTAGTGGCACCAGCGAGCCCAGCACCCGCTGTGTGGCTGTTGTATGAAAATGCATTATGTCGTTTCCAGGCATTATTACTTTTTTCCTAAAGATGTGTTTGGTGCTAAATGTAGAAAATAAAGAGCTACTGGTTGGCTACCGGCTGCATAATGTACGCAAAACACCCAGACACAGCTTTGTCTGCTAGGGATACTGATTTGTACGTCCTGATGGGGAGGACACAGCTAAACTTAAGGGACCTGATGTAGCAGAGCAATGGGCTGTTATAAAGGGCTGCACATCTTCACAGGTGTTTACGCAGCTCTTCTGGGGAGACTGGAGCAGGAGAAAGGAGATAAATACACATCCACAGATATAAAATATGGAGGCTTACAGTAAGCACACAGTCTTTTGGGTTTCGAATTGGCCCCTTTCTCCTCCTTGATTGCTTTTGCAGCAGATGAATTACACGGATCGATCGTGAGGTCTGGCTGCAGGAGCAGTTGTGCTTAGTGTCAGCTGGGCAGCGGTTCAACCCAACACATGGGATGCCTGGCCTGACTTTTTCCCCTAACAAAAGGAAAAATAGCTTTACAGTATTATTGTCCTCCTGGGGCAGTGCCAGCTGCCTTGCAGACCTCTCGTACTTACGCAGCTCCAGGGGGATGAGTTTGCTAGGCTTGCATGCTTCACTATGAGCACTGGATGAATTTGGGAAGCAGCAAGCAGCATGCAAGAGCCAGAACAATTACTAAAACTTTTCTTGTGTTTCAGAACTCGGGCAACGTCGAGGGAGGAGAAAAACCTCCAGAGCTTCATGGAGCACCCCCGGGAGAAGTGGCTGGAGAGTGCCTACGAGGTGGATGGGCCCCATTACTACACCGTGCTGGCACTGCACATCTCACCCCCCGAGAAGTGGAAAGCCATGCGAGTGGAGATCCTCAAGAGACTCCTGGTGACCTCCCACGCCAGGGTGGTGTCACCAGGGGGAGCCAGCAGGTCAGCCACCACCCTGCTGCTTCTTCCTGTGACTGCCACAGCAGTCAGAGCCACATGGGGCAGCTCGTGGGGAGCTGAGGAGAGGAACATGTGCATTGTAGAATGGCACATGTTAACCCTTTCTGAGTAACTCTGTGTTCAGCATTGCAGAGGTGTGAGCAGGAGCGCTGAGTTTGGATGAGTTGATCATAGAGTCAGTCGTTAAGGTTGGAAAAGCCCCCTCAAATCATCTAGTCCATCATTACCATGACCACAGAATCAGAGTCATTAAGGTCGGAAAAGACCACTGAGATCTCCAAGTCCAACCCCAGCCCACCCCCACCGTGCCCAGTGAGCTGTGTTCTCCACTGCCACATCTCCACAATCCTTGAACACCTCCAGGGACGGTGACTGCACCACCTCCTTGGGCAGCCTGCACCAGTGCATCACTGCTCTTTTAGAGAAGAAATATTTCCTGATGAAACTTTCTGTGCTTCCCTTTGTGAGGAGGCCCCTTCTGTTCTCTCTATGATCAGTGCAGCAGCTTCCTTAAATAGAAAAATAGAAATAGAAATCAAATGCCATTGCTTTCAAAAAAGAAAAGAATCAATAGCAGCTGTCAGGCACTTGAGAGTACGAGAATAAGTGGCTCTGCTGCCTGACAAAAGGAAATATTTCCAGAGCAGGAAGGGGAATTCCAGTTTCTGAAAAGATGATTTTAAATAGCTGTCATAATTAGGAATGCATTCATTATTATTCTGAGTCGTCTTACAGGGCATTCTTGCTCTGATGACATTAATTACGTGTTTGATAAAGTCATTACATTGTAGTTACATACAACACAGCGTGCATCAATGCTATTAGAGGCATCAAAAGAGCTTCCTTGCCCTTAAAGGGGCTATTGTATTGATTGCTGCGTTGCTTTCTGCCGTTCCAGCTCAGTCTGCTCTGCGCTTGGCTCCCATTCCTCTGCCTGAGTGCTGGGAAGGGGGTGCAGCAGTTACAGGAGATGCCATCTTGGAAGGTTGCTTGCTCACGCTTTCATGTGGTCTGCAGAAGGGATGGGTGAAGCAGAACCCCTGTGTGGGTTTGCTGGTGTTCTCGAAAACCCTCAGTGCGTGGTGGTGTTGCTTTCCAAAGTTACCTCCAGGCACGTAGGCAATAAAAGCAGATTGAAGTGGAAGGAACTTCCACCAGCCCCACGGTCCCTGGGATTGCAGGGGAGAATGCTCAGCAATAGCTCTTGGGAATTATGTCAGGGTTTATTCAAGGGCTTTCTTTAATCCCTGCAGACTAAGAGGGCACAAAGCCTTCCACTGATAACACCAGTCCTGATTTCCAAGGTCTCAGCTTATTCTTGTGGGAAATCAGGAGGAGGGTGGTGGATGGCGAAACTCTCCGCGGATAAGTGCCAGTACCTCGGCAGCGAGGTGGTGTGGAAGCTTGTGTCTGTAACATCAGGGTGATATGCCTGCATGCAAAAGATTAAAATAAGCATTCCCTGTTAGAAGCAGTGCAGAGTGTTAAGTGTGGGAACGCTGCTGTTCGCAGCACTTCGGAGTGCTGAATAGAAACAAGGGCCCACTTCCACCCTTGCTGGCAGAGATGCAGGAGAGTTGCTATAGCAACTATCAGTGCATCTGAAAGCAGCTGAGCATCACCTCCAGAGCCCAGAAAGGACCTGCAAATCTCATTAACGAAGATGCAGAGAACACTGTGCTAAATGAAGGTGGCAAATGCTGCCCATGCCCTGTGTCCAGGTGTTGCAACCTCAGCACCCTTTCTGTGCTGTTAAGTGTGAGGCACATTTGGGGAGAACCAAGCCAAAAATGTGGGATTTGTGAATTCTGACAGGTCGTACCCCATCTTGTCCTCCCCACGTGAGGATAAGGTGGTTTGGTGGGCGTGGTGGTGATGGGTTGATGGTTGGACTTGATGATCTTGGTGGTCTTTCCCAACCTTTGTGATTCTAAGGCTCATGTTAATGACCAGGTGGCAGTATTACACGAAGCAGCTGCTCCAGAAGGAACCTACCCAGACTGAACCCACAAGGGCCTTTTAGTTTTCAATTAAAGGAGCAGACAGCAATTAGATCAAAACCAGTCACATAAGAAGAAACTCTGGCTTGCAGTATTCAGGAGCCTAGAATTAGCCTCGCTCTATGTTGCTCTTCTTCCCGTGCAAACTCAGTCACCTTTACTAATTGGTTTGCCTTGAAATAATTAAGCCTAGCTGCCACCCACCAGCGTATTGCAGCTGATGGTCAAGATGATCATGAGCTGTCCCTGCTCACTGCAGGGGAGTTGAACGAGATGACCTTTAAGGGTCTCTTTGAACTCAAGGCATTCTGTGATACCCTCTGTCCTGCTGCCTGCTGTCAGTGGCAGCTGGGCTGGTTCTGGATACCCAAAAAAGGCCATTTTCAAAGCTTCTAAGTGGTGATTGGAAGCGGCTGGTGACGGAGGTGGCCGTACCTGAGAAAAGCGTGCAGGAGAATTCCAAAGGCATGAGAGCTGCTGGCAGGAGGCTCTGCCGTGCCACAACCTGTTGGTGATTCATCCCGCAAGCTTTGGGAGTTGGTGCACCAGGACAGTTCTGCCCCTTTTATGGCATTTCTGCAGCTGGATGGTGGACATCCCAAGGCACAAACCCTTCCGTGGCCATACAGTAATCAAGCAGTATTAAGCAGAAATTGCTCCATTTCTCCAAGGCTCCTTTATGGGAGCTTGAGAGACCACTGCTTGAGACCCGTGTTTTGTTATTTCTTTGTGAGTCTGCCATACTGCAGCTAGTGGACGTACAAGTGAGGGCTGTGCATTATTTTTCCAGCTTTGCTGTTGACTTCCTACACAGCCCTAGCAGTCCACTTCCCTCTCTGCTTGTTTTCTCCCTGTGAAACACGTTTTTTATTGGCTCACCTGCTTTGGTAACAGCAGGTACAGCTCATAAAGCAATTTCCTAGCCACAGGAACCAGTGCAGGATGCCCAAGGTTTGTTTCGTGTCCAAGAGCACATAGCAGAGCTCCCCAGGAGTCATTCCCACGTGCATTATTGACAGCTTTGGGGCCGTTTCAGCTTTCGCACTATTCATCACATGGGTTACCAAAGCATAATAAAGTGATTAACTCCGAGATTGATTTCGTTATCTCCCTAGGTTGGCAGATAAGGCGGTGAAGGAATACGCAACGTACCGCTCTGGCCTTCTCTTCTGGGCCCTCGTAGATCTCATTTACAACATGTTCAAGGTAAGAGAATCATGAGGGTTCTGCTTGTGCACTTGCTTATTTTTCAACCAAGGGTGTTCAGAGGGTAAAAGGAACGAGGTGGGGGCACCCACCAAATAGCTTAAAGCTTCCGAGGAGGGTTGAATAATTAGGGTGAGAAAACACCTCATTGCGTTCTCTACAAAGAGACTGGGAAGTCATCAACCGGGGTAACTTCATAATGGGACTTGTGACAAATCCATTGCCAGCAGGGCACGGTGTCAGAGTCTGGAGTTGTTCTTTGGACCGCTTGGCACTGAGTGGTCCTGTTTTCTCCTCTTGCAGAAGGTGCCTACCAGTAACACAGAGGGAGGCTGGTCCTACTCTCTTGCTGAGTTCATCCGACACAACGACATGCCAATACACGAAGCTGCAGACAAGGCCCTGAAAACCTTCCAGGAGGAGTTCATGCCAGTCGAAACGTTTTCCGAGTTTTTGGATGTGGCTGGTAAGCGTGCGCGTTGCTTTCCCTTTTATAGGCTGCCTTATGCAACTCGTGACTCCAGACAGCAGCATTCCCGACACAGCAACCGCTTGTTTGCAGGGAGGGAGGAGACCTTGGCAGCCAGCTATGGCCTCAGCTATTTCCCAAACACGCTTGAGCATCCCCAGACAGGAAAATTTCTCTCACCTGATCCTGCGCGTCCTCCTCCTGCTCTGTTAAATAACTTACATCACAGCATAAGGATGTTTGGGGGTATATGAATCATAGAACCATAGAATTGTTTGAGTTGGAAGGGACACTTAAAATGCCATCGGGTCCAGCTTCCCTGCACTGAGCAGGGACACCCACAGCTCCATCGGTGCTCAGAGCCCCATCCAGCCTGACCTTAGATGTCTGCACCACCTCTCTGGGCAGCCTGTGCCAGTGCCTCACGGCCCTTATTGTAAAGAACTTCTTCCTTATATCCAATCTAAATCTCCCCTCTTTTAGTCTGAAACCGTTTCCCCTTGTTCTGTGACAACAGATGGTGAAGCAGTGGTTCAGTGCAATGGGAGTTGCAGCTGGTGGGTTTTTGTCATCCTCAGCCTCTGAAAATTCACCTGCAGAGGAGCTGCTCTTCTGCTAAGAGTTCCCAGTGCCCCACAGTCTCTCATTTCCCAGCGTACGGAGCTCGCTGGGTCTCTGCAGCAGCTCTGTTCCCTGCATGGTTTTAACACACACACCTCAGCCCCATGCATTCAGAGGGGTTTATCTTTGTTGGGTCCATACTTAAAATAACATCGCAGCTGTCATTATTAACTTAGCGTACACACACCCTAGCACCGATCTGTAGTGTCGGCTGGAGAAACCACTTCTTGGAGCTAATTATTGTCCTGTCTTCTTCTGTTTAAAGGACTCCTATCAGAAATCAGTGACCCCGACAGCTTCCTCAGAGATCTTTTGAATTCCATCCCCTGAGCCGCCAGCACAGAAGCGATGGGCAGAGACCACACTAGCTTGCCTTCCACCCCCGTGTTCCTCCTCGTGCACTCTGTCCCTTCCCTGAGGAGTGCTGCAGTTTGTTGGGGTTTTGGGTTGGTTTTGGTTGGTTGGTTTTGTTTTTTTGGGGCTTTTTTTTTTGTTGTTCATTTTTCTTTTGTTTTTATTTCCTACAGGTTTTCTTCCTGGAGTGATGTGGAGTTTAGATTTGTTTTATCTTTTCTTTCAGTGCTTCTGTCTGTAAAGCCTTGTGTATTCAGCTGGTTGAAAGAACTTGTACAGAGAGGAATCCATACTAGTAAATCTTAATGCTTTAGTGTGCACCTCTTTGAAGTTAAATAAATCAAACAAATAAGTGAGATGGGTTTGACGAGTGTTTTAACCTAAATGCCAAGCTCTTTCCCATCTTTTCTTTCAGAGCTCTTTGTTTCAGGGCTCAGAGCTGCTGCTCTTTCTGGACACACAGGAAGCAAAAGCCTTGCAGGGAGCAGGGGGCGGACCGGCTGCGGTCACTGATGCACACGCAGAGCAGGTTTCCCTTGTGGGACGTGAGCCTTAGTGACACGTGGGTTGCACGCACACCCCTTCCTCACACCTAGCCAAGGGGAGCTGCGTACCGTAGACTCTGTCCTCACTTTGCTCTCACCAAGGCTGTATTCAAAGCAGGCGTGCACGTGGACGGCAGCATTGCCCCTCTTGTGTCCGGTACAACTTTCAGCTTTGGAAAATGCATGGAGAACAGACGCTGCACGCTTCTAGAGCCGGATGCTTGCTCTTTGCTGGTAAATCATGCACTTTGCTGTGCCCTGACCCAGCGCCAGGTGCCTGCTTTGGACACAGCCCTGCCTTTCTCACTGAGCTGTACGTGATGGTAAGCTCTGTCCTGTAGCCCACCTGCCACCTGGCTGAGCTGGAACCCAATAAAGCTTTCCCTGTCTTCCTCATCTCTGTTTGAACTTGAATTTCTGCAATCCTAACGCAGTCCCATCGCCATAACTAATAATTATTTCGGAGGATGAATAGCTCGCCAGCCCATCTGATGCCTTTTAGTGCTGAGCATGTGCTGTGGTTTGGCAATGAGCAGATGGGTGACGGTGCTGTGTTCTTCTTCTCACCTCTGCGGGTGCTTATTTCGCTCCTCTGCCTCGGTCCCTTTGTCCCCATGTTCCCAACCAGGGCTGAGGCTCTGCTTTGTGTCTCACTGCCGTTCCCTGATATGTTTTCATTACAGCCGAGCACAAACACACCCCAGTGCCTCTGGGCACCGCGGAGGATTCCCCGCAGTTTTTCCAGTGTCTAAGTCATTTATCTCCCTGTGTGGCCGCCCAAATGCTGCTTTGTGGGCACGATGTTCGGGTCCCACCTTTGGGACATCGGGGTGGGAAAACCTCTGGGTACTGTTGAGGGGAATCCAGGGCCTTGCACAACTGCTTCCAGCGGGGCCGGGTCTGCAGCAGAGGCCGTACAGGAGAGGCTTCAGGTGGGGACGTGCTGCAGCCAAAGGGATGCTCAGCTCTGGGGAAGGGTTTGCCTCTCCCTGGGAGGGATTCGAAGTCGACTTGCCTTGACGAAATGCCAAAGCGATGAGTGTGCCCTGAAGCACACCTGCAGGCGGCTTATGGGGGTGAGTGCTGCTCTTCTCAGTGCTGATGCAAATATTTGGTTACTGGGGAAGCAGGCAGCGTTGCCACCGTCACCGAGGACGTGTCTCTGTGATGCTCTGCCTGCAATGCTTTCACCTGCACCTCCCGTCGCTCCCCTGGTATCTGGTGTGGGTTTGTGTTATCTCCACGCGGAAGGGGATGTTGGTGACACCGAGGTGGCGTCGTCCCATTGTTTGTGCCTCAGTAATGGTAGGAAATCCCAGTGAGCAGAAACTGGGAGACATACGTGAAGGCGGCAGTGCTTCTTCCATGAGGAATTCATTGGGAAGGTTGGGGTGCAGCAGCCCCATGGAGGGGCTTTGGTGCCCATCCATTCTCCCTCTCCAAATGGCATCCCAATGAAAGCAGTGGCTTTGATTCGCTGTGTGGCTCAGAGCTCCAGGAGCTGCTTATTTAATAACTTAATAGCTATATCATCAGAGTAGCGTTAGTTACTAATTAGTGACAGTGGCGTTAGTTGGTAATAAGCAAATTCTCTGTCTTCAGATAACTGTTAACAACATTAATCTTTTATTGTTTAATCTCAGCAACTGAGCAGTTCCCCTGAATTCCAGGGCATCCTACAGGGCACATGAGGAGTGGCTCACAGGGCAAAGTCAGAATCTGTCGCTTATTTTATGCAAAGCAGCTGAGCTGGGACTTGTGCTGGCACTGTGCATGACCCTCTTATTGCCCCAGCACCCCCATGTGGCCCCCAGCACTTACAAGTGCTCTATATAGCTCCCAACACCCACCAATGGCACTATATGGTGCCCACCAATGGTCCTGTATAGCCCCCAGTGCCCACCAATGGCCCTATTTAGCCCCCAGCACCCGCCAATGGTCCTGTATGGTGCCCAGCAATGGCTCTATATAGCCCCCAATATTCACCAATGGCCCTATATAGCCAACAGCACCCACCAATGGCACTATACGGTGCCTACCAGTGGCCCTGTATGGCCCCCACCACCCACCAATGGCCCTATACAGCCCCCAGCACCCATCAATGGCT
>JANHGO010003950.1:0-25978 GCA_024606505.1 Aquila spilogaster | reverse complement strand
CACTCTTTTTAAGAAGAAATGTTTCCTAATACCCAACCTGAACCTCCCCTGGCACAACTTGAGGCCATTCCCTCTCACCCTATCGCAGTTACCTGGGAGAGGAGGCCGACCCCCACCTCAGTACAGGCAGCTCATTGCTGTTTTGAATGCATTTCGTGTTCCTGGATTTCCACAGAAGAGCCTCTAAATGGATTCCAATGTGCTTTAGATAAAGGAAGGGCTTGTGACTGAATTACATCTTGTCTTTTTGTACTCAGTGTCTGAGGGTCCTGATGCCTGAAAATCCTTTAGGTGGTTTGTATCAGATGGAGGAGGAAAGTGGCTGAGCAAAGTTAAGAGTGATACTGAAAATGCGACAGCAGCCCAATGTGTAAAAGGTACGGAGCCAGAGGCACCGCCCACCTAGGCTTCCTGTCCTGCAAGCAGCAGGACCTCACGGCCATTGAGGAAACATGATCAGCCCCATGTGCCAAGGCAGGGCTTGCACACCTGCCCATGGCAGCCAACAGGTCTGCCTGTGCTGATGGGGCAGCAAACATGCAAGTCCTGCCCTCTGTCCTGCTGGCAGCTGAGCTCGAATTAAAAAATACTGAGTTTTATGGGTCATGTTTTTGGGGTTTTTTTAAGCGTTGCTGTAATTTGGGTGGTTCTGTAAACAGGCCTCTAGCTCTGGGTGGGGTCACAAGGGAAGCCAGACTGAAGCCAGTGGAATTTTTTACGTTCATGAAACTTCTGGCAATATGGAGAGATCAGGACAGAAGGTGGAGGCATATGAGGAATGGAAACAAGTCTAGGGCCAGGGTTTATGGCTGGGGTGAGCACTTAGGCAGAAGGTATGGTGTCCTCAGCCTCCACATTCTTCTCTCGCCAGCAGGCAGCTGCAGAACCCGCCAGCAAGCAGTGATTCACTCCTCTCTTGATTAGAGAAAGCTTTAGATGAATGATAACATCTCTGGCTAACTCTGATAACAGTTCTGGTACTTAGGCTGATTATCTTTTTACCTTCTGTAATAAGTATGTCCCTGAGAAATTTACGCTTATTAAAAAAATGAAAGGCAAGAAACTCATTAATCAGTGATTCCTTGAATTGTGGTTTAAATAAACAATTCAGCATTATGAGATTCGTGATGAAGTAGTGAGATTTGGCAGCCCTGAGAAGAAGATAACTGCCAACAAGAGTTATTTAAAACTCATTTACAACATACAACAACCCTCAGAGTCCTGATTGTACACAGTTTGGGAATTCTCTTTAAACTACATAGCAGATAAAATCTCATCAAATAGTTCTACTCTTTAAATAACTTTTTCTTGCTCTTTTTTTTGCTCCCTGGTATTTCACTGTTTTTGTTCAAGGAAAGATGTAATCAGTGATGCTGTCTGTTTGTGCATCCACTTCACTGATTTGTTAGAGTGTCTGTACGGGTGTGTGAACAGAAAGAAAATAGCAACTTCAGAAAATAAAGCAATCCTTCTGCTAAATCATTTTCTTCCTCACATTCATTTTGACATCTGAATTATTTAGACCTGATGTATTTCTACTACATTTCAGGGCCATGATGCTAGAGCTAAAAGTTATAGCATTAATTGGACGCCCAAACTTGACAGGCCAAGGGTGTAGGAGGTTTCTGCAGGCTGATCTTTCCCTCCTTGCATCCAGGAGCCTGTTGCTTCCATCCCTTTCGACAGCAGTATGTCTATTAGCCAGGCCAATGCCACCAGGCTTTCACTGGAGCACCTGCCCTCCTCCCCTCGCTTCCCAGGCTGCCGACCCTCCTCTAGGCAGCACATACATCCTGCTGTTTTCTGGTGCCTGATCCTTCTCCTCTCCTTGCTCTGGGGAGGCAGTACAGGATGTGAAGTGCAGGTTCCCAGGCAAAGGCTGAATTTGAGCTCCTGCCTCTATGTGGGAGAACGAGCTGAGGCCAGAGGCATCGGGAAATGCCTGCCTGTGTTAAGACACAGAGAGTCATTCAGACTGTGGCAGAGGGGTCATCTCCTTCTGGACAAAGGGAAGGCTGGGTGAAATGGGCTTGCACCCTAAATTTGCCCCATGGGCCCACTGGCTTAAGACTAAATGGATGATTTGCTGAATAGACTTCTGAAACAGCCATACAAAACAACAGGGCATCTGTTTCCCAGTGCAGGTTCCTCTGTTCCCTCAGTTCTTCAGTGCTTTTGGATTTCTTTCCCCTGAGTAAACTTTTTTCATAGTTGTGTTGGTATTGGGCCAGATCTGCTCCTTTAAAGCTTATGCATTTCCTGAATAGCTAAGCATCGTTCCCTATTTTTTTCTCCGTAGTCTGAGAAGATTTTTAGTTGTGTGGCCACAAAGATAGCTTTCCATGCACAGTGAGTTTATTAGACATTTCAGAGCTCTTTGATTTCAGATTGTCTTTTCAATGGTATATCGTGCATTTTATTAATAAGCTGTTAATGCAAGCAAAGCTTTTTTATATCCTGTTTAGTTGAGTCTTCTCTCTTCCAGAACGGGAAGTGATGATCTGCAGAGCAAAATGATTTCGATAGATACAGACCCAAGACCAGCTGAGCTGATCTAATCATTCACTAGCTCTGAGAAGTAGAGATGTTGCTCACTCATCTCTCATGTGTAGATTTTCACCCTCCCTTAGATCCTCCTTGGTGTTTGTTGTATGCTTGCATGAGCTACTTCAACTCAATAACAAGACCAAAAACTATTTAATTTTGTTGGTGGCGGTGGTGAATATTTTTCCTTCTGGGTTACAGAGTCTTGGGCACATAGTCAGGAGCAGAAAGGGGAGAAGGAAGAAGGTGTTCCTGTAAATATTAGCTCACCCAACCTCATCTGGTGGAACCATGCCCTCAGTGCATGATTTTATGTTTCAAGCAGTTTTGTATGGGTGTGGGCTAATGCTGAAAAGTGCAGTCTTCCCCATCTCTCTTTGGCCATGAGTTCAATCTCATTCCTCTTTACATGACTGAGAGCACACAATGAATCAGGCGAGCAAACAAATTCAACAGAAAAGTTTCATTTTTCTGGTGCATTTGCCTTCTGTCAGATGAGCTTGCTGAAGTAACTGGCTTCACGGTAGCCATTGCTAGCTCACTAGACACAAGGGAAGAAGTGGCCAGGAGAAGGAAAGAGGGATGCTTCCCTTATTCACATTCAAGTGAAATTTCAGCCTATCATTCCCCTGGTGCAAAGACTTTTCTCCCAGGATACTGCTGGTATCTCTTAACCCCTGCTGTTATTACCTCACTGTACGTGAACTAGAGGGTCACTGTAATTTAGAAGTTGGGCTGAAGAGAGCTGCAAAAGAACCCAAAGCAGATATATGTTTCAATTTCAGTCTGCATCTTTTCCAGGTTACAGCGCTCTTCAGCAGTTTTCTTATTTATACATTACAGACACTAAACATCAATTGTTCAACTGGTAAGTGTTTGGTGTACCACACCTTAAAATAACAATGGAAAATATTGACAACATAAGACACATAACTCCTGGAGGCTCTCAGGTGTCTGACCATATGTAATAAAACAGTACAATAAAAAGGCAGCAGGGCAATCAAGGAGAGCAAGGACAGAACAAATCCTCATATCCACTTCCCCTAGATAATGTAAAAATAAAATCCTTTCTGTCAAATATCATCTAAAATAGAAATTAAACTTCTTGAGCATTGTTTGGGAGGATGCCACCACTGTACTTTGGCCTGTGGAGAAGAGAATAATCATCCCTCATTTGTCAAGCTGTTTACATCATTAATATTTCTAATGCCTCTGCTAAACCATCAAGTTCTTATTGCTATTTTAAAAGAAATCTTTACTTCCCTGCTCACTTCTGTTGGATAGAGATTGTAGACTGATGAGACAAGAGAAGAAAAAAAGTGGTTTTGCTTAGCCAGTGTAATCCTAAAATAGGCTAAATATGGGGTAAAAATAGATAGTGTTATGAGCCAAAGCTTATTTTTTGTAGAAGTGTGAAACACTGGTACATATGGCCAAAACCATAGTTTGGTACGCCATTCCAGACTGTTCCAGCACAAAATTATCTCTGCTTTGAGCTATATTAAACCTGAGTTGTGCTGATTTCTGCTGGTGTAAATGTAGGCACAGAGCCCTTGAGACAGGAAGTCACCCAGGCAGAAAGCAGTTGCGGCTTTCAGTCTGCCAGAGGGCTTCTTGGGACCAGCTTTGCCTAGGGAGTGGGAGGTGTTGAGTGGGAGACAGAATCAAAACTGGCCTGGATAGTGTTGGGAAAAAATCTCTTTTGAAAAGGGAAAGCTTGTTTGACATCTTGGCTGCTAGAGATATTCACAATCCTGCCAAGTGTTCCCAGGAATAAGGGAAAACTGGGCAACAATACGAGATCTTTTTCCTCACCAAGCTAAAAGCTAACACTGGCTACTTCATGAGAGAAAACATCCAATTAGGGATAACGAGACTACTGGAGTAGTCCCCAACACATATTAATTTTGAGCTTTCATTGAGGTAAATTTGTTTATTTGGAAAAAATCTAGTTTTCCTTGTGGTTCCTATAACCTGTTTACCAAGCACTACTGGGACACCCACACAAGCTTCTACAGAAGCCACACTGAAATTTATAGTTGTTTACTTCCTCTCACAGAAAAAAATACAAGGGCAGTGATGACAGCAGCAGTCTTTGCTCTCCCACATGGTGAATTCCAATGAGGCTGATAGGAGTTCTAATTTACTTACAATGAAGCCTTCCCACACCTCCCTCATCCCTTCATTGTGCTCCATTGCCTGCTGAAGACGAAGCTGCCGCCTCTTCCCGTTGAGGCTGTTTGGTTCACTTGTCCTTTAACTGGGCAAGTTTGCCTTCTCTCCAAGATGCTATTTAAAGTTTCACCTGGTTCACACTAATGCAACTTCCAGACAGATTTCCAAATACCTGCAGCAGACACCAGCTCCAGCTCAGGGGATTCAGAAGGAGCAGACCACCGGCCAGGAAAAGGAGTAGCTGGCTTCAATTGGAGGACTGAGTTCTTCAGGGAAGGTAAAATGAAGATTTATTTCGAAAGCTGTAAGAGCGAAAATGAAAAAAAAGTGGTTTACCTCCTAGCAGTTGGAGGTGGGAAGAGGTAAAATTCTTTGTGGAGTCTTGAGAGAAGCGAGGCAAGCTTTTATTGGCAGCTCTGAAAACAGTATGAGAAACTATTCCAAAAGCAATTACAGGGTGGCTTTGAATGAGCAACCAAGTAGACTCCCACTGGAGATTCTGCAATCTGGCTGACTACCGGCAGTGCTGGTGCCGTGTGAACGAGGGGAAAGCACACAGCTAATAAGACTGGGAAAGGCTGTCACAGTCACCAGCAGTGCCCTGTGTGAAGCAGACCATGCAATTGTATGCATGGAGCTCTACTTAATGATTATGGCACTTCTCTGGGCTGCAACAAACCATTTAGAGAGCAACCCCATTTGTCATTATTGTGTAGTTCAAAGGTTAGTGGTAGGCCCACATGAGGAGTTATTTCCATAGTTCTGATCATCTGTAAATGCAGATATCTCATTGGACAGCCATTCTTCTTTAGTGACTGAAGAGATTCACCTCACCTGTTCACAGAAAGGAATAAGACATTCAGCAGCATTCTCAACGCGGACTCACAAAGTGCCTCAGATTCACACCAAGCCTCTCTGCAGTAGGTAAATCCTAACTACAGTTCATGTTTACTCATATCACATCTCCTTCTTAGCTCAAACTACAGCAGGGCTTTACATGAGGTCACTAAAGTCCATGCAGTATCATGTCACTTGGTGTTACCTAGATAGGTGGCTCTCAGTGAAAACAATCTGCCAAGAGTTCATGCATGATTAAAATAATTGTAGCACTGATATCCAAAGCACTTTGAAGCTATGCTGTTTTGTTGTTGTTATGGTTGGTTGGTTGGTTTGGTTTGTTGATTTTTTGTTTTGCCTGTTTAATCTATGCTTCTTGTGCCAGGAATTGTCTCTTGTACCTTGCAAGGACACAGAAACTCATTCAGATCCAAGCTGCTTGTCACAATTTCATACGTCATATGGCAACACCAGCACTGGAAATTGCTTTGCTAAGAGCCACTTTGTAGGCATGAACTTGGGCACATAAAGCACACATGCAAAATGCACTGTGGTATAGAAGATATGAAAAGAAACCAGCACAATCTGTCACATTTTTACAGGCCTGAAAAGTGTTATGACAGGAGAATAATTTACATGTTGTTGTTTCTCTTAACCTCACTGAATTCCTTTCTTTATCCCTCAGCTTCCCTGCTACCTACCTTAAAAATATATATTCATTTCAATAGGAGGGATGGTGGCCAGGTTGGGATCTCACATAATTCTTCTCCCCAGGTGCTTCACGAGTTACATTTCATCACACTTAGATCATCTGGCAATGAACTTGGCAATGAAGAAGACAGCGTAGCAAGGAGTTATATGCGTTTGCAAGCAGTACAACAAGAAGTTCAACCCAGACAACTGTCATGCACAGTAATCTGCTTTTTCCCCTACAGCACCCCTTGTGCTTCTGATTCTCTCTCGTCTCTGATTTTGTTCAGGTTGCTCAATGCCCAAGTAATACGCCTCAGAATAATAGATTCCTTCATTTCAAAATTCAATAGCCACCTTCATTTTCAAATTCAAGCCTCAGACACCTGAAGTATTATGGTACTTGAAGAAATGAAGGCTCAATTTTGATGAGGGTTGACCTTGTGAAGTGCTGAGCATTCTGCCCTCAGCTCAATAGCATGCCTGTCTCTATGTTTAGCTTGAGGCTTTGGACTAGTTGCTTACAAGTACGCATATATTTAAAGTGTTTGCTAGATTGCAGCCTGAATATACAGTATCTGGGATATTCCAGTCTTGCAGGACAGAGTGCTCAGGAGAATGTTTTTACAAGGGCTGCACAAGTACATGTATTCTAGATGCTGCTCATTCTGCGAAGTGCTTCTATATAACCTGCCTCCCAAGTGCTGGCATTTTGTTATGTAAAATACATTATAGTTCTTCTGTTTCTGGACCATTCCCATAAACTGAAATTGCATCCAGCATAGATGCAGGCAGGATGCTTCCAAAATTGCGGGCAGCTGCATGGGCTAACTGGATTTTGTCTGACATGATCACTCCACTGTCACAAGAAAGGATCCTTCCACATTCACCCAGCAGCTCAAACTCCCTACAAAACCAGTCTAGATACGATGTCAGTGCTGCAGATGGCAATATATGCTGTCCTCTCCCTGCCAGCACTGACTATACTGTTCTATTATATACAGATGAAAGCAAAGTAAAAAAAAATCTCATGGAATATGTCTAAACTGCAGAACCCAGCACCATTTCCACTGTAGTGCCAAGTCTAGATGCATGTCTCCGATATGTCAGGATGAGCATTGGGTGTGCACCAACTTCTCCTTTTGCTTCAGCCACTTCTCTACTCTGTGGTTTCATGTGAAATAAACCCAAGCCAAAAGACAGGCATGACACATTCTTCCAAATCTCCAAGCAAGTAAAAGTAAGCAAGGACCATACCGTAGAGTCTTCCAGCCCTACACCTTCCTAAATTTCCCCTTGCTCACTGGGGACCCACATAAACTTCTTTCTTGCGAATTCATACTTGTCGTGGCTTCAGTTATCTCCCCAGACAAATAGTTGCCTCTCCCTACCAAAACACACAATCCAGGTAGCAAGCTACAGCCTCACAACAGAGGACCATTCTAGTCTCTGCAGAGGTACTATCCTAAATCCATAGTGCTTCTTCTCACTCGCTTCCTCTTCCTGGCCTGAAAATAGGTGCTGAATTAAAAAAAAAGTGCAGAATTACGAAGGAAAAGTGCTTTTATAAAGGGTAACCTAATGCTACACAGAAGGATCTGATTCGGATTGGTAAGATTATTTGTGCAAGGACATGATATAGAAATTCTGTTCAGACTTCAGCAGCTAGAAAGGGGCTTCAGGCTTTGAAAATTCTGCCCTCATCATAAAATTTTTGAAGAGAGACTTTAGGGTTGGTTTTGTTTCTTTCTTTTTTTTTTAATTATTATTTTTGTATGATTTTACTGTCTGTTGCAGTCCCCATACAAGTATTTGCTGTTAATTCCATGTCCCTGATTACCTCAAGGCTTGTTTTTGTCAAAGCAAAATGCTGTGGTTCGTTTCAACATCTGAATATCAGAGGTGTGTTTGTTGGAGAAGCCATGCAATGTCCCTAGTTTAACATTGACCTCTGCCAATCCTACCTCCTTACAGAACAACCTCGTGTTCGCTTTCAATTACCTGACATGCACTAACTTTTCAGAGATAACAGTATGCAGCAAGGGAAACTAACCCTCAGTTAAAACTTATTTATCTTTTGGAGAAATTGCACACTTTTATTAACAGCAGGAGAATTGAAACAAGTCCCTTCCAATTTGAAGTTTCACACATTTACAAGAATATGCTAACCAAAGTTTGCTGAAAATAAAATGGAAAGTGATGCGGAAGCTCAAGTAACTTCATGTGCTAGATTCAAAGCCAGACTGTGAGCGGATTTCTTGAAATATCAAATTTTAACTGTAAAGAAGCTGTCAGAATGCATCACGTATGAACACAAAAAGATATTACAGGCTTCAGGGAGATGAATATCTGTGATGAGAAAAACAACCCAACTGGCATGTAGAGAAATGCTTGAAGCCTCCTTTGTTATGACTACAGTAAAAATACACATCTATTTTCCTATAATAACAAAGCGTTCATTCTATCTCCTGCTGGAAGCTGCTGGGCATTTACAGTGTGTTATTAGCAACTGTACAAATGTCTTGTGTTTTGAAAAATCAAAAGGATTTAAGAGTAAGGAGAACTAATACCTTCCCTATAGCCGTGCCTGAGGATTTGCTTATGTATTTTGCTTCAAGGAGTCCCCTGATAAAAAAGGTAATCTATGCCAGAATCAAGGACTGGCACCCAAGTCCTCCATCTGTCAGGGGAGTACCTCTATAATTAAGATACTGAGTTGGGCTTTCTGTTATTGCTCAGGATCTTGTTGGCTTAGTGACTTTTCAGTGCTTTTTTGTTCAGTGTGGCCCCTTAGCTCCCGCATTCAGAGCTCTCCTTTGAGAAGCAGGGAGCTGCAGCACTGAATATCATCCCTCTGAGGAGGATCTAGATAGAACCTCCAATTTTTTGGGGGGGGGAGGATATGAAACCAGTACATATTTATATAATAGATAAAAAAAAACCCACTTCCTCCAGTGAGGCTGCATTTCAGCAAGACACACATTTGTTCTGCAGGGCAAGAGCTACTTACCTAAATCTAGAAGTGAATGAATGGAAGGAGAGCTCAAAATATGTTTCAGTGTCACACACACAGAAGTCTAAATCTGGGAAGAGGAAGAATCCCAGCTCCCATCTTTGTTTTCTCATTTCATGCTGACTGGTTTCAACAGATGCTGCTATCCCTTATTCAGAGGCTTTATTGCTGGGAAAAGGATGCACCACTGCCTAATTTCCTGCTCCTGGAAGAGGAGATGGCTGCCTAAATCAAGCCCATGAATCACAGTCCTTGAGTACCTACCTACACATAATATACTCAGCCTGAGTCCCATCATGAATTTCCCTTTTTGTTTCCAGTGCCTAAGTATAAAAACATATCTAGCATGCATGGTAAAAGGCTAAAATCAAAGGGGAGATAGTTAAAAAGGCAAAGTAACTTTTCCCTTTTGTCCACATCATCAGATACGTGTTCTTGCCATTTCTCTTGCTTGAGGTGGACTTGTGCAGTGGTCCTATTCAGAAAACAGATTCCTGAGGAAATAAAGCACTTTCTCACATGTTAGATTTCTAGCCAGATCAGCTCCGTGAGCTTGGTTCATCTTCTGGTTTTTCTGGCACCAATGTCCTTTAAGACATGAGGCCAAAATGTGCAGGAGAAAAGAAATACGTGTGAGCACGGAGGGGAATCAGACAGCAGCCCAAACTTACAGCAGCTTGTGCTGTGTTGGAATCATACCCTAGGGTACGGTTTGGACTGTTATCTGCCCAGTGGGTTGCCATCATCCATACCTCCTGTAAAATAAATCTGTTTGAACTGCACACCAATTCCCAAAATAGATAAAATATCACCCACTGTAGGGTTTTGTGATACCAAAAAAAAGAAGAAAAGAAAAAAAGACTTGGCAATGGAAGAGGCCCAAGGGTGGGGGTTCATGTGATGCTGAACACAATTTAACAGCTTGCTGCTGCTGACAGGGGGCTGTTTATCCCTTTTTTCCCCTGCATTTCCTCCCCCATAGCCACACGTCATTAATGCTTCCCCTGCAGCATCCCCAGCATTTATCTTACACTTAGTGAGTGAGTGGGCCAGTTTGTCATGCTAACCCTACCAGAAAACGAAGCCATTGGATAGGTGAGTGGTGTGCTGGGCTCCTCAGTGGAGGAGCTGAGGGGGCTTGCCCACACACTTGGCATGGTCCTAAGGCACCACAGTGGCCAACATTTTGGAAGGGACAGAAGGTGCATCTGGGAGCAGGATTGGAGACTTTTGGCAACACAGAGTTTTTGCGTTGGCTCAGCTCTGCCCAGACTGGAGCCCACATCCTCCTCGACTTTGCTATCCGAAGCACATTATTAAATCTGTGCAAATCCTGCGTCAGAGCCCCACCAAACTTTTAAGACTACTGATTATGGGCCAAATGAATTTGCAAGATCCCTGCAGCTTCCAGAACCAGCTTTGTTCTTGGCTCTTGGTGGCAGCTCGAGCAAGTTACGGGCCAGTGGCGCTTCCCCTCTGGGAAATTCTGCTTGCTAAGGGAGCAATCTAATTATGTGCTTGAAGCTTTTGGGGAATTTGTAATGCCAGCCCCCTGGAGGGAGCCGCAGTAATCCAGATGCTAGGCAACAATAGTAGGAAATGCTGTGCCGAGGCTTGCATTCAGTAGGAAAGAATGTCACTTAAATGACAGAACGCCTGCTTGAGAACTTCCTCTCAACAGCAGTCTAGTGATTCCATTGTTAAGAGGAGTTGACATTTTGCTCACTGTCAGGTCACAGTTTTTACAAGCAGCTCCCATAACGGGCCCAACCTCTTTCTGCTGCCACTTACAAACCCAGAGATTCACAGGTCTGTTTCACGTGTCAGGGCTCCAGCCCTTCCCTGTCCCCAAACAAAAGTGATTTCAGTTGGCTGATGGTCAAGAAGAAAGGGGAGATCTTTCACCCCAGGGGAGCAGCGCGCTTCAATTTGACCGACTGCAATCTGCAACGCCATCCACATTCCTCTGACAGAAAAACAATCAGCCCCAACCCTGAATATGGGACACCCAAACAATGTGATCTGCTCAGGGCCGTTGAGACCCACAATGGGATCCAGTCAGAGCCATGGAGATCCACAACAGGATGCAGTCAGAGCCATGGAGACACACTGCGATCCCTCAGAAGATCAAATGGAGGCAAGGGATCCTTCCTTCACTCTCCATGTGAACTACGTGAGCATGCCAACATCTTCTGCGCTGAAGTCCATTTGCCTCAGTGAGAATTCCTCTGTGCAGTATATATGTTGGTTTCCTACCAACAGCATCTGTTGCTGAGCTGTTGCTGAGCATAAAGTGGAGCCACAGGAGCTCCAGACTCTAAATTATTCCTCACATAATTGTTCAACTCATGTATTTCTCAGTTGCCAAGATCTGGAAAGGGGTCACATGCACTTTCTGCCAGAATTTGGGAAGCGCATGTATTTCAATAATGTAAAGAGGAATTTCTGAAGAGGAGGTGTCCCGAGTGTCATGATGGGGGTGAAGGAAGGCCCACGCGGGGGGGTGGTGCAGGGAGCTTCCCCATTTTTATTTGGGGTAGTGGTTTCATTTGCTCTCTTCTACAGCTATGCCACAGCACGCATGGCCTTTGCACCCCATTTCAGGATCTATCTGTTCAGAGGGAGATGCGTGCAGCCTGGAACATGATTTGCTGTGGCTGCACTCAGTGTCTGCTTTCTGAGAACGCAGTTGCCTCAGGCCTGCAGTGTGAATCTTCAGATATGCTTAGCGTTAAAATGCGGTTAACTAGCCCAGCTGAACTTTTACAATTAAGGAAGACACTGTGCAGTGAAATCATACTTTTGTATTTGCTTATTTTTAGCTTCTAGGGAAATTACAGTGATGCAGTCATGCTCTGAGTGTTTGTGTGCTCTTGTGTCTGTCTTTGCTTTGCAAATATCTTCTGGCCATTTCCATCTCAGTTTCACTTTAGGCTAGCGGCTTCAAAGGTACTCGGTCCCCATGTATTTCATGAAAACAGGCATCTGAATATAGCAGAGGGAAAGGCTAAGGCTTACACAGAAGGAATTTTATAGCATCAAACGAAGCCATGTTAGTCATGAAAGAGTCGACACAGGGGGGCAACACTATATGCCCCAACCTCATGAAAAGCCTCAGTCAGAGATGTACCACCAGCGGATCTCACCGTGAGATGAAAATAAGTTGGAAACCGAATTTCATTTGTTGTGTGGCACATGGAAATAGTTATTTACTTATGATAATAAAAATTAAATAAAAAAAAATAAATTTTCTCTCCCTACCTTGCCTGCTCTCTTGCTTTGCTTCCTTTGCTGCAGTTCTGTGGTCCAAAACCAGATTCTGGGAGACCAGGAAGAGAGGGCTGATGACTGTGGACAGAGGACTCAATGTTAAGGACGTATTAATTAAGGGAAACCTATAGTTTGGATTTGAACGGGGAACATTTTGCCTCCCACTGTTTTTGAGCCACACATTATTTAGGTGTTAGCAGGCCATTAGATGTTTGGTATCTCCACCCTTAAAACTATAAAAGCATCTATGCCAGTGGATGAATTTAAAGGCTTTCTTGGGGGAAAAAAAAACAGTAAAGCTTTGAACTTTCGGTGGCCTCCTAGCTACTTTCAACAAAACAATCCAAACATCTCCCATCCTGTGCTGAGGGTCTCACCTTCCCAAAACTGAATGGCGTAGGACTGACTTTCTGAATCAGGAAGTAGTTAAGTACTAATAGAAATATAATAAAAATGTCTCAGTTGCCAGAAGAAACAAACTAAAGATTTTTATGTGCTTTGCTGGTGGCTTTTAACTCTCTTTTTTTTCTCAACCACAATATGTCAAACCCTTGAGCATGCAAGGAACTCTATGCATGTAAATAGCTGCCAGATCTTCTCAAGGGTTCAGAGGTCTGTGGCTTCACAGAGGAAATACATATGAGAATGCAGAGACTGGTGTTGCAATAATTAATCATACTGTTCTACATATATAATAGATCATAATAGCATTGTAACTTCATTATTTTGAGATATTCTATTGACTTCAGTGTATTTATTTATGTTAGCAGACCAATGCACCATCCCTCCTGTACAGATGAAATGAACAACAGATGACCCTTGCAAACGGAATATGAGCATCCAGACTATTAGACAGCAAGCAGGATCCCTTACATGAGATCTTCCGATGCTTGACCTGGGCGAGCAGCCTTTTCCCACAGAGTTTCTGGGTTCTGAGTTGTAATCAGTCAGAGACCATTTGCAATGAGCATTTGGGAAGCACCCTGTTTTGGGAGAGAAAACAATGTGGTAGAATGAACGTGGACCTCAGTGGGATCGCATTTGATTTCTAGTATAATCATAGCCTTAATGTCTTGCAATTGCTAACATGGACATGGCTCATGTGAATTTGTGAGTTTTACAGGTCATAAAGAAACTCAGTCTGTGTAATTATCTGCAAACCTTGCTTATCCATTTTGTTCATTTAAAGACAGTTTCAGCATCAGTTCCTCCTTTATTTTTGAGGCCCAGCTGTCAGCATCTCCCATTCCCAAACCTAACCCTTACACCAAGGTAGGCTCCTTATGCTCTCCTAAGTAGCAATGACGTCAATAAGTGTTGCAGAAGCACCGCAGATCCGGAAAGAAATGCCTGAACTCAGCTTTGGCAGATTTAAAAGCCTGTCGTTTCTCATCCTGTGTAAGAGAGGATTAGCTCAGAATGTGTTATACATTAAAATTCAAACACTATCATAAGAGAAAGATGCTTTTCTTCTCTCTTTATTTTTTTAAATGAAAACATTCCAGTGCGTGTTTTGATCATTGGTTATTCTGCTTTTGACAGAAGCATCTGGAAGAAGAGTAAAAATAATACTGTTTAAAAAGTGCAAAACTTGATTGAGAAGCGAATGCATTCTTTTTCTTAGTCATAGATGTATATTAGTCAACAGTTTTAAACACTTTTCATTCCTTTTCCTTACTGCTATTTTTTTATGGTGTCGAAGTATCTAGAGCCTGGTCCTGGCTGAAACTAAGGTCCTCACGTTGCCCACACAAAGAACTCACATTTGATGGCTTGATTTTCTTTCAAATTGTTTGTTTACCTATGGATATTACTCAAATGATGCAATACTACAAATATATACTTATGATTACCATGGACAGATGATCTTGATTCAGTTCAATATGTTTTGTTTTAATAAATCACATGCTTTAATTAATAGAAGTCTCAGACAGACATTTACCTATGTATTTTCCATAGGCTTTCCTTTGTCCTTTAAACTGTAATAGCAGCCATTTCACAATTAGATGTACAGAATATCTGTACTCACACAACCTTTTGCTGATGATTTTGAGGCCACTCACAAATGAGGTGATATTCTCACAGTGCACTCATTTGATCGTGAAAAGAGCTGATGTCATCAGAATCCCTTGATTTGCTGTGAAGTATTATTCCTGCTTTACAGAGGAGGGCAGTAAGAAACACAGTTTAACCTCTAATTATTGAAAGCTGTTATCAGGCAATTTGTACCCTCTGAGTATTTCTAATATTGGGGGAGACTTTTCAGTCCCCAAATCTACCCAAGCCACATTGTAGACAGAGGACCACAATGCTGGGGAGGACAGCGAAGGGGAAGAATAGAGGAGGAACACACCATGAAACCCATAGTACCCCACCTATTGCGGGTTACTAAAGATTGCAGATAGGCACGGCAAAAAAATTCCCTTAGCATTAGGGTCCAGGTAATGGGACTTCCTGGCAATCATGGGACTAGGGTGCATGTTTTTGATTCATACTTTTGCTCTTATTCCAGAATCATTCTTTCCCTCATTTCTATTTGCTACAACAGAACCACTGTGGATACTATGATATTACATATTGATATTACAGTTGTAAAGTAACACTCTGAGCAGTTTAAACTCTCCTTTTTATAGAGCAACTTATTCTACTAAAAATATGAGATCAAAGGATTTCCTTCCTATTATCAGTTCATCTATAACCCCTTTCTACAACCTCATCTTTCCTGTCCCTATTACTCACCTACAGGTCACAGTTTCTTTCAGCTTTTACCTCTGTTACCACTGTTCATCTATGATATGTATTTCAGTTTCCCTGCAGCAGACTGCCGTTTTCTCTGGGATATTTCAAGGGAAGCTAATTTACTTGATGAAACCACTTCAAGGTGATCCATCTTGGACAGTCAGAAAATCAGTACACTTTGTATGTGCCATGCGGATGTTTTTTGTCATTTCTTTTGTACTTAACACCTCACCTTTGGTTCACAAGCTCTCCCCACTGTGACCTGTTTTTGCCCTTATTCGGATTAAGTGTACAATAAACACATGGTTGCCAGTGTGGCGTCCCAAAAGCAGTGGGAGTTTCTGGAAAAGTCCATCAAGGCTGAATTCTTAGAGGCTAAAATGGGGTCTCATGGATCAAGGCTGGCTTCCAGCTTTCAGGGAGAAATGCTGAGGGATGAAACTAGCTGGCGTTCTCTGCCTTAGGATATTGTGAAAGCACTGCTTGGGATGTCCTTCCTTCCTTTGCAAGGTTAATGTTTTCCTAAGTAGAAACTTGTGTATTTTCTGCCACGTCCTGAGCTGGAAATGCAAAGTGCTTCATTTACCACAGAGCCACTCAACATCAAGTTAATGGGTGTCAAGTGAGAATTTGGACAGAACAGGGCAGAACAAAAGCAGTTCCAGGAGGGAATTTACTGACACATCCTCCTTTGTTGATCGACTCTGCACAGGCTCAGAGCTCCATGCGTGCTTGGCCACAAGACGCAAAACATTGCTCTTCTGCAGAGGTCCATTTCCCTCTCCACATCCAGCTCTGATCTCAGCCATAGAAGAAAAAATGGGGTTGCTTCAACGTGGGGAGCAGAGTGCGCTTTCCAAAATGACCCATCACTTTCCAAAGGAGACATGCAGCCAGGAGGCAAAATGACACAAACGTGACGTTCGTGGTGGTCCTCTAGGGTCTGCCTGAAAACTGTTCCCATCCATCCTCCAGAGGGACTCAGGCTCAAGTGTATCCTGATTTTTCTGCAAGGATCTCAGCTCTTTTCTCACGTCAAAAGATCTTTGTCCAGAACACTCTCCCTTGCCATCTACTCTCCCACCTATTGCAAATATTTTGTCTTCCTCTCATTCTTCCTGCTCATGGCTCAGTTTCCCTATGCTAGGACTTCCTGCTCTTTTGTTCTCTGCTAAGGACTTCATGCTCTTTTTTTTCCTTTTTAGTTTGGGATCACCCAATATCCTTCCCCCAGTATCCTTCCCTCCCTACCTCAGGGCTGGGTTCACACCCATTCCCCCACCATTATTTTGTTTTCTTTCTGTCTAGGAGAGGAATCACGCAGAGTGTGGATGTGTTCGGCTGTACTGAAAGGACTAGCAGGGAGAACTGAAGGGCACTGTTATCTTGGAAGGTGTCAATGTGTATCCTTAATGGATTTTTTATTCAGTATACACTTAGGAAAGTACTTGTGACTACAGCTCTGATGAACAAATAGAAAAGGCTCTGTAGCCTTTTTTTATTTCCTTCTGTGTTACTAAATATTTACCAAAATCAACAAAGTTCTGCCCACTCATGCCATGCGTATTCCCTGCAACTCCAGAAATAAATGGAAACTGTCTTCAGAAGTTACTGCTTTAGAGCAGAGGTATCATGATGCTAAGCATAAGGCTCACAATCTCAGCCTATAACACAAAACAGAGGAGAAAACACAGTCTAGCAAATATGATAATGTGATTTATTCAAACATTTCACACTGAAGAGCATCTCTCTAGGCCTTCTAAACCCAAACAAGGGTGATAACCCCTATGTGTACTGAGGAAAGCGTGATGTGCCAAATCGCATCTATCCATATATATATAGTTAAAATAAAAGTTATTGTTTTCTTAATTTGACTTGAAAACTACCATGAAAATTGACTTAATCTCCACACTCCCAGTCTCATTAAACAGTCTGTTTCCCTTGCTCTTCTTCTGTTGTTTTTGTTTGTTTGTTTTCTGGCTCCTTCTCCTTTATTCCTGGTTCCTACTTACTTGTGTTTGCTCTTGGTTTTCAAATATGGGACCTGCTTCTGTTGTCTTTACTCAGGCAATCTTTATTGAAAGCAAATGATAGTCTTACTGGAGAAAAGGCAGCAGAAATGATCCACTGCTTTCATGGTAAGATCTTGCTTTTGTGACAAGCTGAGTGCTGGTACAGATATTCGATACAGAAGTAGCCTCAGGTTTGACTGCAGGGGACCACTTAAATATTATCTTTTCATGTACAATCTATATGAGGAATTTATTTCTAAAAAAGTTCAATATTTTTAACCTATTTTTAAAATGGTTTCCGTTTGGAAGGAGCGTTATTATTTAGGAATCTAATTTTTTGTGCTATGAATTATTAAGACTGAAAGAAAACTAACTGGTTTGCTGGCAGGCTACACACGTAAAATCACTGGCCCATGCCTTTGACTGATGAGGGGCTCTTGTCAAATCATTCGAGTGATACATTTTGCCCCAAACCCTTTGTGTTCTTCTCTGTTGCTTCCAGAAATGGCCAATATATCCTGGTACATAAATGTTAATAATCTTGAAAGGAGATTGTAAGCTCCTTTGTTTAGCAGAGTGAAGATTGATGGCTTATCTCTCAGGCAGTCAAGACTCATAATTGTACAACTTCGGTTAATGGGAATAATGCTCTTTACTTCAGTAACTACAGAATGAAGTCATAGGCAGGAAGATAGATGTCTTTTTTTTGTCTAAGCATCTCCAGAGGAGAGAGTTGAGAATCTTTCTTAGACTGAGGCTACTGTTTTCCCTCTAAAACTCGGCCTTTCCTTACAAATAACCATTACTTTTATTTTTCTTGCATAATATATTTCCCTAGTGTGGTGTCTGAACAAATAGGTAGTCAACTCGCCACAGCTTGTTTTACCCTGTGCTGCTCCAGCCAATGCTGTATTTTGTTGGATACGGAGAAGTTCATAACAACAGACCACAGGGATTTCCTGAGAAACTAGGAAATATTTCTTAAGCTTCTTTCAGCTTCTTCAGGGTTTCATCCTTGTAATCATAACACCGTCCCACCAACCAGCCTCAAAACTATAAAGGAAACAGTTTGCTACCTCTATACCTTTAAATCATCCTAAAGAGAAAAACACTGGTGAGAGATTGCATGTTATTGATCTTTGTCTCAGTAACAGGCCAAACGATGAGGCTTTCTGAGGGGTAAACATCTTTCCACAAACCCATTCATGACTTGAGAAGGCGGTCTCTTAGTAAATTTTCTTGAAGGAAGTTTTAAAACAGGTATAAGTGATTGCTAGATACCTCACTCTCTTTGGCCCAGGGACAACAGTATTTCACAAACAGAATGCTGCAGCCCACTCCACATTTTGCTCTCATTAACTCACGATTTCAACTTCGATTTTCCTTTTTTTCTTATTCTGAATTTGTAACAAATAGTGGAAGGTCTGTGCTGTATAATGCCAACAAGTCAGAGATGAGAAACCCTCACGTATTGCTCTGCTTTACTAGAATAACCATATCATGACAGAAACCTCCTTCATGCCACAGCATCCCTGGGGAAACCTTTCCTTATTTTTATTAAGCCAGGTCTCATCTTATTGAACTTATGGATACTTTAAAGAAAATACAAAACAGGGGGGGCTCTTCTACAAGCCTGTAGATTGAGTAGAAAGGTAATTAAAGTCTAAGCATTTAAAAACATGTTTTATCTCAGAAGAGCATGTAGGGATAGCTCTGATTACTGCATGGCACAAGTGACGGATCCCATCCTCAGCTTCCAGTATTTTCCTGCAGCCCTGGCTGATTTATATTGCTGTTCCTTCTCTGTTTTCCAGGATGTCCTGAACGTCAGAAATATAAAAGAGAAACAGAAGTGACGAACACAGAGATCTCAGCATTTGGGTCATTTTAACTCCCCTAAACATCTTCATTACCAGGCTGATAATGCCAGTTGTTCTGATATTGAGAGTGAGGTTTCATGTTACATCCAAAGCCAAGTTGGTGGGGGCTGCTGCCTACAAGGAGACCTTTCACTGCTCCTTTCCTTCCTCCCCACCAGCCAGCTCTGGCTGCTTCACTGTGGGCAAGCCTGGGGATCGTGGCACTGATCCAGATCAAGCTCTTACACCAAGCAAGGGCAGGGGCAGGAATGAGGGGGATAAAAAACATTTCTCTCTTGGATTCAGTTTATCTATGACCACACAAAGACTGACTCACAGGAAGCAATGGGGGTGCCACTGTGGCAGATATACATACAATCTCCAAAATTCAGTGTAACATGAAACTTCACCTGAGGGTACCAGCTGAAGCTTCAGTCACCTCTGGGTGCAGCCTCTGACTCCTGCTGCTTGGGGAGAAAGTTTGTCTTAGGTGTGGCAGAGCAGCTAGCAGGGAAATTAACTCTTCAGCACAGGATGTACAGCGTACTATACTGTGAGCAGGGTTGTACGCCAGCCCCACTGAAACCTGTTCAAACATGACAGAGCCTTTGATGCTTTGTACTGTGTGACTCACGAAGCTTTGCAGAAGTTTATCCCAAAAAATGACAGTTGCTAAGCAGAATTAACCTTACAGTATCAGGCTGGTAAGGTCAGTTCATTTCTTTTTTGCCAAATGCAAAGCATAGGAATGCTCTGAAAATTGACAGAAGCAACAAAAGCTTCAGAGGAAAAAATACTAATAAAAATAACTTGATGAGAGAACATTCTGATAAATTTGGTGAGAACTGGACTGGAGAAGACCAGTAGCAGTGAGAGGCCTCACGGTGTGTCTGCAGAATCATAGAATCACCGAGGTTGGAAAAGACCTCCAAGATCATCCAGTCCAACCATCCACCTGTCACCAATATTTCCCACTAAACCACATCCCTCAGTGCAACATCCAAATGTTTCTTGAACACCTCCAGGGACGGTGACTCCACCACCTCCCTGGGCAGCCCATTCCAGTGCCTGACCACTCTCTCAGAGAAGTTTTTCCTAACATCCAACCTGAATCTCTCCTGGTGCAACGTAAGGCCATTCCCTCTAGTCCTATTGTTAGTTACATGGGAGAAGAGCCTAACCCTCATCTCGCCACAACCTCCCTTCAGGTAATTGCAGGGAGTGGTAAGGTCTCCCCTGAGCCTCCTCTTCTCCAGACTGAACAATCCCAGTTCCTTTAACCGCTCCCTGTAAGACCTGTGCTCCAGACCCCTCACAGCTTCATTGCCGTTCTCTGCCCTTCATGCTCCAAGGCCTCAATGTCTTTCTTGTAGTGAGGGGCCCAAAAGTGAGCAAAGTACTCGAGGTGCAGCCTCACCAGAGCTGAGTACAGGGAAAAAATCACCTCCCTGCTCCTGCTGACTGCACTATTTCTGGTACAAACCATGATGCCATTGGCCTTCTTGGCCACCTGGGCACACTGCTGGCTCATGTTCATCCAAACATTGACCAACACCCCCAGGTCTGTTTCTTTCACACAGTCTTCCAGCCACTCTGCCCCAAGGCTGTAGCATTGCCTGGGGTTGTTGTGGCCACAGTGCAGGACCCAGCACTTGGTCTTGCTGAACTTCATCCCACTGGCCTCAGCCCAGCAATCCAGCCTGTCCAGATCCCTCTGTAGGGCCTTCCTATCCTCAGGCAGACTGACACTTCCTGCCAACTTGGTGTCATCTGCAAACTTACTGAGGGTGCACTCAGTGCCCTCATCCAGGTCATCAGTAAAGATGCCCAACTCCTCAACCTTTTTTTGTGAGAGCAGTGCCCCAGCCCTCTGATCATCTTTGTGGTCCTCCTCTGGACCTGCTTCAACAGCTTTGCATCCCTCCTGTACTGGGGGCCCCAGGCTTGGAGGCAGTATTCCAGATGGGGCCTCATGAGGGCAGAGTAGAGGGGGAAAATCCCCTTCCTCTCCCTGCTGCCACCCCTCTGTTGATGCAACCCAGGATACAGTTGGCCTTTGGGGCTGCAAACACACACTGCTGGCTCATATCCAGCTTTTCATCCACCAGAACCCCCAGGTCCTCCTCAGCAGGGCTGCTCTCAATGAGTTCTTCTCCCAGACTGTACATACAGCTGGCATTGCCAGCACTTGGCCTTGATGAACCTCATTAAGTTCACACAGGTCCACTTCTCAAGCTTGTCCAGTGCTTCTGGCCTGGCTTTGTCTTCTCTGCACAGACAGCATTCACTCCAAGGGAGAGAGAAGCTGAGCATTAAGCACAGACGTGTGAGATGTCAGTGATCTGGCTCGGAATCATGAGGTATGGGAAACTGCAAATCTGGTGATCCATCTGCTACGGATGTGTTTCTCCTTTGGGCCATGAACACACATAACTTCAGTAAAGCCATGGCTTCGATGGACAGGACAGATCCTTCTATGTGTGTGTGTTTGACACGGAGCCAAAGAAAGCTTACACCAGTAATGGTCGGTAGGACCAGTCGTGACATCCAGCAACTAATATGGATGGGGCCATGTGCCAGGCTGGAAGGCCAAGTGAGGAAGTTGGAGCATGATGCAGCAGGAAGAGAGACAAGCAGCAGGTACAAAAAAGCCCTGAGGCCCAAACAGAAATTGGAGACGGCACTATGTTTTGGGTAAACTGTGATGGGACAAGCTGAATTCATCTTTAACTGCCCTAAACAGGTGTCCTGGGGTAAACAGAACATTGCACCTGACTGTTCAGGCAGTGCTGACAGACAAAGCAAAAAGGAGCAGTTATATCAGCTCAATACATCCTAAAAATCAAAAGACATTTGCAGCATATGTTTAATGTACAAAATGGTATTTGTTGGGCTGGAAAGGAAGGGACAGCAGCTGCTAGGATACCACAGGACAAGAGATTGCACACAATTTTCATTTCTGTGAGCAGAGAGAAGGAGAAGAGCTTAAGGGAAAAGAGAGTGAGCCTTCAAGTTATTCTGTGTCCTTAGATTCCCTGAGAATTTTTTTTTCTGTATCTGATTTAGATTATAAAATCCCTTGGGCAGCAACAGTCTTTAATTTGAGTCTTCTTCAGCACTGTCCAAATCATTGATGCTTAATGACCAAATAAAATGTTAATAAATTAATATAAAGGTTGCTTTCCTGCAGTCTGCCTCTTCATGGATGACATCCAGCTCGAGTTGAAGTAAAAGCATTTGTATTGAATATGAGCACAGGATAAGCTTTAAGAGAAAAGCCTGAGTCCTACTGACTTCAAATGAGGGAGGATCTGGCTCACGTTGCAAGCGATTCTGTCTTTGAAATTAAGAGCAGGCAACTGGGTGCTGTACACTCAGGTAAACTGGTGCACATTACACATGGTAATTTTCCACCAGACATAATACAGACCCAGTCAGGCAAGCTGCTGTGTCTTGGTGGACCCCTGAATTCCACGTGGGTGCAGAAGCCTGCCATGCAAAGCAGCTTGCTGGATTATGGCATAATTCACTGCTGTGGTGCCACTTGTGCACTCTAATTGGCTTTATTCACAGCAGGGATGACTGAGGTGCCGGAAGGCACAAGCCAAGTTGAAATAGATTTGTCAAGCTTATTTCATGCTTTGTTGTAGCAGCTGCATTTTAAACAGATTGCAAAAAGTATGTTATTTCTAAGATTTGTATCACAGTAGTGCTTGGAGACTAATAACAACTGGGGAGTCAGCTGCAGAGGTTGGGCCCCAAAATGTTTGAGAACACCAGTAGTCTGCAGTCCCAGCCAAAACAATTTGGGGTGAAAATGGCTAGACCAACACACTAAGCAACGGCACAAAAAAATGTCCCTCCGTTTGCTGATAAAAGTGGCATTTTCAGTAGAGGATTTTGTCAGTAGAATTATAAAATACTTATCTTACCTGTGTACCAAGCTTACGTGTCTAAGATCAAGTCTATTCTTAGTACAAGTCCTGTATGAATTCAGGGATCTCACAAAAGGGGCAGTGTGATAGAAAGCTTTCAAGGGGACATTTGGGTAAGAACGTGGCAGTTGAAACTAGAGTGGAACTGACAGGGCTGTGATAAGAAGAATGGGAGGTGGAAGGCAGGATGGGTCAGTCAGGAAGAGTCATGTGAAAAGCCTTAACAAAGTGTGGATGGATTTCATCTTCTGACAAAGAAAGCAAGTTGAGGAATGTCTGTCATAGAAACAACTTTGGGTTGTCTCTTCCTCCGTTCCGCCCAAGAAGTAAGACTGATATATATAATGGGAGAGAGATAAAAAGAGATACGGAGAGACATAAAGCTGGGAAGAATGGTTGAGGGAAGACATAACCATATCAAAATGTCATGCAGCTAATGAGAAACAAGGAGTAAAAGAAACAATTAAAAAATACCAAGACACCATATGGAACTTTATAAAAGAAATCTTAAAAACAATATTTTCCTCATCTCAAAACAGTGTCTTTTGAGAATACAGTTATTTAAAACCCTCACAGTTTTATACGTTTTCATCCACAGATTGTCTAATACAGGCATCAGAAACTTATGATCTTTGTATGTGAGATGACATGTAGACTGATTCTGAATTGTAGATGGGCATGCAGAAGTGAGGCCTGAAGTGGCATGGCTTTGTAAGAGAAGTACCTGAAAGAGAAAGCAACTCCCAGTCCCAATGGATGTCCTTTTCCACTGAGGGTAAACAAGAAATCAATTAAATGCCCCCTTAGTAGTGACAGCTGAAACAATAGAAAACCTCTGCCTAAGGACACGAACATACAGATGTATACAGTGAAGGTCACCTGCCCCACAGAGGGTTCGTGAGATCTGTAAATGATGGGGCAGGAGACCGAGGAACTGAAGCCTTGTCCATGAGAGAGAAGGGGCAGAAATGAGAGAACCAGAAAGTCAGCTTCATATAAACAGAGGTGCACATATTTTCCTGAGAAAAACTGAAGCTGTGGTTTTGAGAGATGCGATGGGCTGACATGATACTTTTATCTCTGATACAAACTCCGATACTCATCCTTTTATCTCTAATACTTTTATCTCTGCAGAAGTGGTGAGGCTGCCCTCCCCAGTCCCCCCTCCCTCGCTGCCCTCAGCCTCACAGTCTCACCATTCACTCTAATGTTGGTCCATAAGTGTCTCTGAACTGACATAGCTCATCGACTCAGCAGAAAAATAACCCAGAAAAAAACTCAGACAATTTTCTGCTGCATCGGAGAACTGAACTGGCTCGTTGCATGGGTCACACATGCAGCACAGGCACTGGTGGAAGGAGGGGAGTATGAAGGGTGAGGTGAGGGGGAAGATGAAGGGCAAGAGGAGGAAGAGGTGGTAAGATTTCATTTCAGAGGAATGAAGCCATCAAATCTACTCAGCTGCCTGTGAACCCACAGCCTGAAACCACACATACAGAAGTAAAGCACAGCCTGGAAGTAAGCAGACAGGGTTTCCTCTTGCTTTATTCTTACTCTGTTCTCTAATAGAAAGAACCCCGAATATCCTAAATCCTTGCTAACTGAAAGGCCAGAAGTAGCAGACCCATAAGGGCACTGCTGTTCTCCACTCGTGGAAGGGCAACATTCGTAAACATGATTCAAGAAGGAGACAGAGAGCATCTGATCCTGAAAGATAAGAGCATGTGCCGCCTGGGGTATTAGATATCCTTTGCCAGAGATAAGGAAATGCCAAGCTTTAGCCCTCAACTGTTTTTTTTGCATACCCATCCTCTCGTGAGGAATATCTGAAGGTGTCGTGAAGGAGAACAAAGCGAAGCAAAACTCCGGACTGCCACATCTGCACGCTAAATGTTGTCCTGAATACACACCGTGCCTGCAAGAACTCCACTGAGATGGGAACGGAGGTGTCACCTACCGTACTTCCCCGTGTGGGAGAGGGACAACCAAGTCCCACTTATAAAATAAATCAATAAACCAGCAAAAACCCACGGCAGCATACAGCAGTTTAGGACAGCCTTATCACAAGACTCCACTGATTTTCGTGTAGAACGCTGAAATGCTTCTTACGAAAGTTACTACTAAGGCTGAGTGAACCCCCCCGGTCACGTCAAATACGGTTGAAGGGCCTAGGGAAGGCTCTGCGTTCCACCCTCCGTGCAGCCGTGCCTTTATATGCTTCTGCGAAAGGTCTGCAAACGATTCAGTCAACGTCTGCTGCATTTTAGGGCGGCTGGACTGAATTCCTGGAATACCTGAGGCAACGTGGAGTGCGAGCTGTGCGATCAGCAGCTTTACCCTGGGACCACGTCCCGTGACCGCGTTTGCTTGGTGGATTTTATACCTTTATCAGAGAAAAAAAAGAAAGTTCCTTATATTATCCACAGCCCTCTGGGTGCAAATACTTCAGGACAACGTAATGAACCAGGATGACGCTTCGCCCCCATCAGCCATTTTCGGTCCCAAATGACCGGTGGGGGGGAAGGGGACGGGGAGCCCGGGGCTGCGGTGGGCGAGTCCGCCCCTCCGGGGGCAGCGCCCGGCCCCCACACGGCGCTGTGCGGGCGGAGCTCGTCCCGCGCCCCGCCTCGCTCCTCCCGGTCGTGCGCCGCCGCCTGACGGAGGGCCGGGGCGGCAGTCGCGGGGTGTCGGGGCAGCAGGCTCCTCGCAGCGCCGCTTTCCCTCTCGTCCTCCTTGCCTCCCGGTGCGGCGGCCGCCATGGTGAAGGTGTCGTTCAACTCGGCCTTGGCGCAGAAGGAGGCGGCCAAGAAGGAGGAGGAGAACAGCCAGGTGCTGATCCTGCCGCCGGACGCCAAGGTGAGGGCGGCGGGCACGGGGCGGCGGGGGCGGCCGGCAGCCCTGGTG